>RCUC01120889.1:0-30334 GCA_003697995.1 Taxidea taxus jeffersonii
TCTGGTCCCAAGGGATTAGGAAAATGTGTAGCCATAGCTTCTAGATGCAGAGTCAACTAATGCAGTACCAGTGTTTTTCCAGCTGTACCTCTCATCTCTGAAAGTGTTCCCAGCTAGTGACAATGGGACTAGTATTTGCCATCTTTTCTGTCTTTGGGAGCACTCCAGAATCATATTCTTCTGCTTCACTTGCAAAGTAGAGGAGCTGCTTGCCCTGATTCTAACTACTGTTCAAATCTCTTTATGTTCAACCTTTATGTTCAAATGAAACCTTTATGTTCAAATCTCTTCTTGGGATATGGCACTTGGCATATAACTATATTATGATTTTTAATGCAATTTTTTGTTTGAAGTTTTTATTTATGAGTTTATGACAATAATTGTTTATCTAGTTCCTACTGAGTTATCTTACATGGTTTAAACATATTATCTCATTCTACTCTTAAAACAGTTCTGTAGATGGTATTAATTGTGGTATTATTGCTCCATATTACAGACAAGAAAAACATAAGGATTAAAAGGTTATTTGCCCAAGGTAATACAGTGCTATTTTTGGAACAGGGATTTAAACTCAAACCTAGCTCACTACAAAGCCAATGATTCAATATACTTTTCTACTGTGTCTCATTTATTGGCTTATTAATTTAATCTTTTTCTACCAAAAAATTGAGATATCTTATTATAAATATGATATAAACTAGTAAATCCTTCATTTGAAATTATACCCCAAAGGAAGTATATGTATGTTTCTTCCCATGGTTTGTGGGGGCTGGGGATACTTATTTATTTATTTTTTTTAAATCATGCATGATTTGGGGCCCTTGGGTGGCTCAGTGGGTTAAGGCCTCTGCCTTCGGCTCAGGTCATGATCTCAGGGTCCTGGAATCGAGCCCCACATTGGGCTCTCTGCTCAGCAGGAAGCCTGCTTCCCCCTCTCTCTCTGCCTGCTTCTCTGCCTACTTGTGATCTCTCTCTGCCAAATAAATAAATAAAACCTTTAAAAAAACCAGGCATGATTTACTTTTAGCTATTTTGCCAAATTACCAATGTATTGCATCTATATTTTGTATTAGATTTATAAAACTTTTCCTGACAACCAGGTTGTAAGTTATTGATTATTTGCCCATTCTTTTCTAGTACTTTTATTATTTCACTGTTTTAGATATGTGGCCCATTTGCATTTTTTTCTTGTGTGTGGTGTACGAATTAGATCTATTTTCATCTTTGTTCAAATAGCCCTCGAGTTATCTGAATACCTTTTATCCCAAAGTCCATTCAGTAATTAGCCCTAAGAGATGATAACCATATTATACAGTCTCTATAATTAAAACACATGTTATTGTTACATGAGTAGATGGAATAAGTACCATATAGTACAGAAAGACCAAAAATAGACAAAACTACAAGAAAAGCCTAATATATGATAAAGGTGGTATCACAAATCTTTTTTTTAAAGATTTTTATTTATGTATTTGAGAGAGAGTGTGAAATAGAGAGAGAGTGAGAGAGAGCACCAGCCCAGGGGAGAAGCAAAGGGAGAGGGAAAAGCAGACTCCCTGCTAAGCAGGGACTCCATTGGGGACTCAATCCCAGGACCCTGTGATCATGACCTGAGCTAAAGGTAGATGCTTAACTGAGTAAGCCACTCAGGCGCCCCTCAAATCTTTTTTTTTTTTTTTAAGGTTTTTAAAATTTATTTGACAGAGATTGAGAGAGAGAGAACGAGCACAAGAAGGGGAAACAATGTAGGGAGGGGGAGAAGCAGGCTCCCCACTCAGAAGGGAGCCCAATGTGGAGCTCAGTCCCAGAACCCTGGGATCCCAGGACCCTGTGTTCATGACCTGAGCTAAAGGCAGATGCTTAACTGACTGAGTCACCCAGGCATCCCTAGCCTCAAATCTTTTTAATCTTTTATCACTTGTTTCTGGTTCATAGGTATACTAACATCTGGTGAAATTGTACATTTTGAGATAACCCAAGCTTAGAAAACTTTTTTTCTTTGCTTTGCTTTTCTTTTTTCTCTCTTTCTCCCTTCCTTCCTTCCCTTTCTCTCTTCCTTCCTTTCTTTTATCTCTCATTCCCTCCTTACTTACTTCCCTCCCTCCCTACCTCTCTCTTCCCCTCACTCTCTCTCTCTCTCCCCTTCCCTTCTTCCTATTTTGAGAAATTTGCTTACTTAAAAAAAAAGAAGAAGAAGAAGAAATTTTTCCATTTACAAACTTCCTATGAAGACAGACTTTAAAAGTTAGAGGCAAGAAAGGTCACCACTTTAGCATTAGACAGGTAATAGGCCATTTCTGTTTTGTCAGGGGATCTTGGAGGCACTAACTTGGCTATGGCATCAGAGCTCTGGAATATCAAGATAGGTCTGCAAGCTGTCTCAGGGAAAGGCAAGAAACACCCCTTGAGCTAAGCTGGTCTTCCAGCACTGAGTTAGCATTGGCAGCAATGTCTGAGAGTGTGATGCCAGATAAAAATAGCCAATAAGAACTACATTTACTGAAATCTTACTCAGGCATCAGTGCTAAGAGCTTCATATGTACTGCCTCATCTGTTCCTCTCAAGAGCTCATCGGTGAACCTATCGGTACCATTACATCTGCATTTTACAGATGAAAAGAATGAGATACAGAAAGTTTAAGTAACTTGCCCAGGTTAAACAGATATAAGCAACAGCTATGATTTCAGACTGCCTCCTCAGCTTCTGTGCTATGATAAGGCTTTGGAGGAACTCCCTGGTCATCCCTGGGGTACCTGGTGGTTATCCCCATGCAGAGGTGTGAAACTGAATGACCAAGTAGTCACAAAACCATTCAAGACAGTTGCTCTGATGTTGACTACCTAGGTAGGGTGTTGGGGAGGTTGGGTGGTACTGGATCACCAGCATCAGTGGGCACCTTTGGGCACACATGACTGGGAGGAGACTGGTGCTGGGCGGTCCTTCCTCCTAATGATTCACATTGCCATGTGTAAAGAGTAAGTTCAGAATCAGACCTTGGCAGCATGTGGCAGGGATGGGGGACTTTCAGAGTTAGAATTTTAGAAGGAAAAGTAAGGCAGGGCTGTGGCAAACCACACCTTCATCCAGCCTCCCGTTGGATCCCATGTTTTTCATTCATTCTTCCCTTCACTTCACAATTCAGCATGTATTTATTGAGTGCCTACTATTTATCAGGTACTGTGATATTAGTGCTTATTGCATAGTAATGGTATAATTTTCTTCTCTGGTCTCCCAACTATCAATAATTTTTATTGAACAGGGACTGTCCTTTTCAGCTTTTTATATTCAGGAGAGAACACAATGACAAGCACATAATAGGTGAACAAAGAATGGCCTGGATTTAAATCTTGGATCCGTCACTTAATGACTGTGAAATCATGTACTTAACTTCTTTGGAGCTTCGTTTCCCTGACTGTAAAATGAAAAATTTTCATCTTAAAAGCATGTAAATATCAGGGGGAATAATACCCATAAAAGCACCTCATAAAATGTAAAGTGCCCTAAAAATGTTACTCCTTGTTCTTTGTCTTCTTCCTTCTTCCCTCCCTCTCTCCCTAGTTCTTACCTACCTCTTTCTCTTCTTCCTTACTTTTCATACCCCCACCCCCCAACTTTTTGCTTTCAGTTAAATGGCTGCAGGCTGAGTGTCCCACGTGACTGGAGTGGTACAGGTGCCCCTGGGCTGTATCAAACACCTCTCATGCTCCTCTGCTTGCTCTTTTTTCTCAAACACTGGAAGATGTGGCCTTTTCGTCTCTCTCTCTGGTTAGTGCAGATAATTAGGTCTGCACATTGCATGAAAATAGAGGAGGTGTAAGGTTTGATTAGTTTCAGGGCAATTTATCCTTAACTAGTGGTACAGGAACAAAGAACCCTCTGCATGGTCTCGCCTGGCTTGCTAGATTCTGTCATGTGGAATTTGAGGCCAGAGCTCCAGGTGACACTAAAGAGTTGCTTTGTCCTGTTTCACCTTCACACATCTATTCATTATAGGAACATACTGAAAGATGGCTGGACCAAGGCAGGATTTAAGTTTCCGGACCAAACCATGTTCTTGCGATCATAGAGGGCTATTCCTGGACTCTCCCTGGTGTCATCTTCAGCTTGCTTTCTTTGCCTTCCATTCAGCCAGGCCCTTAAGTCCTGTCGATTCTACCTTATTGATCCCTCCCATATCCCCAGCCCTAGTGTTACTGGCATGTTCTGCATGCTCATTGTTCTGCACATAGACTACTAAAACCATTTCCTAACTGGACATTCTCAGCCGATTCTCATGGTGCCCCTAAAGCATAAATCATATTTTGTCTTCTCCCTACTTAAAGACTTCAGGAGCCTTGCATTATTCATATCTAAACCTTTACACTTGTGTCCAACAGATCAAATCCAGCTTTCAGATTTTAATTTTTTTTAGCTTAACACTCAAGCAAATGAACAAACAAACAAACCTGCAATCAATAGTCAAATACTGGGAGGTTGCTTATGAAGATCCCTATTTCTACAAGGCAGTCATCCGCTGAAGGTAAGTTTGGGCTTTCTGAGTGACTGACCTGCTCTTGAAGCCACTATGGTCCCCTCCCCATGCACGGGCAGGTGTATACATTCATTGGCAAACTTTCACTGATATGGCTGACACCTGTCAGTGAGACTGAACCCTAAGAATGAAATCCAGACTTCTTAATTTGGTGTTGGAGGACTTGATAACTGTGCTAGGCTGAGTTATTTCCCTCAAATATGTCCTTGCTCTAATCCCCAGAACCCATGAATTAATTACTTTACACAGAAAAAGGGGCTTTCCGGCTGTGATGAAGTTAAGGATTTTGAGATAGGGAGATAGTCCTCTATCCTAGGGGGGTTCAGTGTCATCAGAGGGACCTCATAAGAGAAAAACAGGAGGAAGAGAGAAGAAGGGCAACCTGGGGATAGAAGCAGAGAGTGGACTGATGAGGCCACAATCCACGGAGCCCTGGAAGCCTCTAGAAGTTGAAAGAGGCAAGGAACAAATTCTCTCCTGGAGCCTCCAAGAGGAACCCCTGTCTATACTTTGATTTTAGCCCTGCAAGACTCACTTCAGACTTCTGGCCTCCAGAGCTGTAGGAGAATAAATTTGCATTGTGTTAAGTCACTTAGTTTGTGGTAATCTGTTACAGCAGCAACAGGAAACTCATTCTTTACTTCAACTCGATTTTCCAAATTTATCTTCTAGGGGATCCCCCACCCACAAAGAGATTTCTCACTCACCTTCCAAGGCCATATCGTTTCCTGGTTCTTGAATATCTGCTTGGACTGATCATTTCCCCAGCTCTAGGAGTCCAAATTTTTCATGGCTTTCAAAGGTCACTTCCTCTTGAAACTTGCTCCTTTCCACTTTGTTGAATTTGACTTCATATGAACTGAGTATTCCATCTTTACTCTCTTCTACCATTTTATGCTTTTTATGAAGTGTCAGGCTCTGTATCAATGCCTTACGTTCATTAGCTTACATAACACTTCCAAGGAGAGGCCCTGCATGTTTATGCTCACGTGTGGACGTTTGAGCCCACATGTCCAACTCATATTATTTGAAAAATCCCTTTTCCTGACTACCTTTCATGAGAGGGTCCACATATCTGAGGTGCAGTTGACTTAGAAGATATGCCGGAAGAGGCCTGCGTATGTCTTGGAAGAAGGTTTGAGACTGTGTGGGCAAAGAAGTTTAGGACTCTGTACACAAAGCATGGACTACAAGTTGGGCATGGCCTCACAGAATCCTCGCCCTTTGAAGAGAGGCACGGCCATAGGAGGGTCAGGGATGGACTCTCTAAAGTGCCTAGTTTGAGGCACAGTCCTCTCTTCTCTGACTCTGTGAGCAGTACTGATTTAAAAGTCTCATGTTTGGGGTGCCTGGGTGGCTCAGTCAGTTAAGCATCCAACTCTTGGTTTTGGCTCAGATCTTGATCTCAGGGTCACTAGACAGAGCCCTAGGTTGAAGACTCATACTCAGTGTGGAGTCTGTTCGGGATTCTTTCCCTCTTTCTCCCCCTCCGCCCTCCCCTTGCTCATGTATGTGCTCACAGCATACTCTCTCTCAAATCAATCAATAAATTAATTAATTAAGAAAAAAACCTTAAAAAAAAAAGGTCTTGTGCTTATGACTTATCTCCTTAACAGGTGTGTAAGCTCCATGAGGGTAAAGGGTAGAGGGTGTTTTTTCTTGTGTCTCTCCATAAGCCTGCTAGGATCTGATATGTGTGTTAAATTGGTACTGACCGTGTCAAAATCAGAGGTGGGGCAGAAGGGACCCTGGATTTATTGCCCACCTGTAGCATGCTTGTCACTAAGCTGAATGCTCTGTACATGTTCCCTCACTTGATCCTTAAGACATTTGAAGAAGATATTGAACCCAGATATAAAAAGTACTTTTCAGGGATGCCTGAGTGGCTCAGTTGCTTAAGCGGCTGCCTTCGGCTCAGGTCATGATCCCAGCATCCTGGGATCAAATCCCATATCGGCTCCTTGCTTGGCAGGGAGCCTGCTTCTCCCTCTGCCTCTGCCTACCACTCTGTCTGCCTGAGCTTGCTCTCTCTCTCTCTCTCTCTAATAAATAAATAAATAAATAAAATCTTTAAAAAAAATAAAAAGTACATTTCAAAGTCAATCAGAGAAAGACAACTATCAAATGATCTCCCTGATATAAGGAAGTAGAGATGCAACATGGGAGGCTTGGAGGGCAGGAAAAGAATAAATGAAACAAGATGGGATTGGGAGGAAGACAAACCATGAGACTCTTAATCTCACGAAACAAACTGAGGGTTGCCGGGTGGAGAGGGGTAGAGAGAGGGTGGTTGGGTTATCGACATTGGGGAGGGTATGTGCTATGGTGAATGCTGTGAAGTGTGTAAACCTGGCGATTCACAGACCTTTACCCCTGGGGGTAATAATACATTATATGTTTATAAAAAATTAAAAAAATATTTTTATAAAAGTACATTTCAGGTAGAAAAAGAAATTGGGTCAAAGTCACGTGACTAGGAAGGAGTAGGGCTGGGATTTCAGCTCACATCTGTCCCACTCCACCTGCTATGTCTCTTCATGACTGCACTAATCCATGTAATGGCCTCTTATTGTAATCCCATCATGTAGCAGTTATTTTGATGATTATTGGAGATACGCTGGTGAGAAAACCAGGTACTACTCATGACCTTATAGAGCTCACGTCCTATTGAGAAGGTCATGGAAATAAATATTTACATTTCTGTGAGGTATTTCCTAATGGAAGAAGTCAACAGTACACAGTCCTTCCACAATATTGCCTCAAATTGCTAAAGGTAGCCCACAAGATGGTATGACCAGCTGTGGAAAAGAGTGTTCTCCAAAGTAGCAGGTCCCAGGACCTCTCAAACCATGTCACATTGGTCTGCTTAGCCCCATTTACAGGACTGCCCATGCTACAGAAATATACTATTAGCCTACTTTCCTGAATAACCCTGTATTACACAATGCACTTCTTATATTTCTCAGAGTAAAATGGTTCCTACTAGAAAACTTGAAAGTGCTCAGTAATGTGATAGAATTAAATTTACTAACTTGCTGTGGCACTGAATTTTCTCAATTGTTAGTACAAGCATGAAAATTGTGTTCAGCATGGTATTTTGGAATTGTTTGGGAATAGCATTCACCACTTTAAACTCAGTCTCAGGCAGGGTGACACTAGCTTTTGCACTGTGTACTTTTTTTTTTTTTTTTTTTTAATTACACATAGCAGGGCAAAAATGTCAGGCAAGTTGCTCAAGGTCACACAGTAAATCAAGGACCAAGGTGGATGGCCAAATAGAAACAACAGGCTTTAAACTTCTGGCTACTGCATGTGTGGGTGGGTTACATTCTTCTCCATTCTCTCATTTGACATTTTACAAAGAAAGAAGGAAAGGCTTTCAGGATCTGCATATGGTATGAGGAGTGAGTTCTGTGCTGCTTTTAATTGAAAGCTCTGAGAGCAAAGCTTGCAGAGCAGGGTTAACAGCTGCAGCACATGCAACTGCCCCGTCATGCTGGGTCGCCGTAATAGACAGGCTTATTACTTTTTAATTAGGAGCTTCAGTGTTTTGTTCAGCTGTAAATGTGTCAGGACCTGGGGATTTGGTTATACACTAAAGTGTCTTGCATTAATCTTTGTGGAAGCTTTGGAGAGATTCAGGGTCAGTTGGCAAAAGGCATTTTGTTATTGCATAATAACAACAGTTAACATTTACTACACATTTACCATGTTCTGGGCATTAGGCTGAATATTATTTGGATTCAATATTCAACCCAACGATATTCCTTGAACTCCTGCTAGGGTCTAGGGACTGTGTGAGGCATCTAGGTGGATGGATAACTGATGAATAAGACCCATCCAGACTCAGGTCCTCCAGGATATTAGAGAAACATAAAATATATGTATATATAAATGACATTGAAAATACTCTCTGATTAGAACCATAAGGGAGAAACTGTGAGGTATCACCCCTTACCCAGTCTCAGTCCTGCCAAGTTTCCCCCATTTGAGAGCAAAGCACCTCCTTCCCTCCTTCTCTCCATCCACTTGTTCAGGACACAAGTATGAATCATTCTTAATTTCTTCCTCTCCTCCCTCTTGTATCAAACCATTACCAAGTGATGATTATTTTACCTCTAAAGTATGCCAAAGTCATCTACTCTCCTCTTACTATCCCCTACCCCAACTTAGGCTTTTTGTTTATATTCCCTCAATAACCTCCCAACAGGTATCCCCAATATCATTCTTGCTCCTTCTAATTCATTCTCCACACCCTAACCAGCAGGATTTTGTTAAAATACAGATGACATTCTGTCTCTCTTCTGCTCAGGAATCTTTAGTGACACATCGTGGCATCCCTTATTGGACCCTATAAAGTCCTGCTTACCTGTCACTCCTAATTATTATTCCCCAGCCCCACCAATCTTCTTTTGGTTCCTTCCACGCACCTCAGGGCCTTCCAAAGTGCTATTCCTTCTGTCTTATCATGCTTTTGCCACCAGCTGCTACCAGAACGGCTGCTGAATGTCCTTCAGATCTCAGCTAGAATGCTCCTTCTCCAGCTGTCCAGCTCCCTGGCCCCCAAGTTAGAAGTGGATCTCTATTATTTCTCTTCCTAGCATGTTGCTTCTCCCTTTCACAGCACCTACTATGTACTGTAATCATGCAGGTTGCCATGTAATTTATTGCATGTTATATATTTAATGTCCATGTGCTATGCCATGTATTATACCAGAAATCCACAGAGCTTCAGTGCCTAGAACAGAGCCTGAGTCATACCTGCCACCACTGATGCCACTCCCACTACCACAGTATGAAGGAATAGATAAGTAGAAGGAATGGAAACTCTGTATGTGCAGAGGAAAGAAAGAGTCTGTGCTATAGAGACTAGGTGGGGGAACTAAAGAGGAAATGAAACTTTAAGTTTGATCCTAAATGATCTAGTCAGATTAGAGGTAGAGTGAGTCAAGGGATGAATAGGTAGGGTATTCCAAACAGAACATATAGACATTTATTAAGTTTTAGTTTTGGCCCTATTACTAGCTATGTGGTCCTGGCTGAATTATGTATCTCTCTTTGATTTCTTTTCTACAAACTATTAATACAGAATATTTTCCCCTTTCTGGACTCCTGTGAGAGTCCAATGAGGTGCTGATTATGAAATTCTTTTAAGGATTACCAAGTCATAACAGGACTTAAGAAACATTTTTTATATTTCTTTTTTCAGATTTAGATTGTATACGTTTCATTGGGAACTTGTCTAATCATAGGAACCCCTCAAATCCCATAGAGTCCACTGTTTCATTGATTTTCCTGCCCTCCCCTGTGAAGCCATTGATGGGTGAGTGCCATGAAAATGTGTAGACTGCCTCAAATGGACTCTATATTTTCTTCTCTGATGTGTGTTACTGACCAGGCTCTTTGCACCTGGTTCCATTTTCTTGTTTAGTGATTATGTCTTGCAAAACCAAAGTAACCAGGCATACGTATCTATCACTGTAAGTCTTGACCTTGCCACTCAGAGCTGGTAGCCTTGTGGGCTGAGGAACAAGCAAGAAAAGAATCTTAGGGAAGAAACTCCAGTTTTTCATTGGTTTCTGGACATCTGTGTTGGGGTAGCAGGTATGTGAGGTGGGTTTGGGGGTTTAGGAAAGCATTTACTTACACACATGATATACTGGGACCTCCAACAGCGTTTTGGGCTATGAATTTACTATCTCCATTTTCAACAGTCTATTACAACCACTACTAAAAACACCATATTTGGGGCACCTGGGTGGCTCAGTGGGTTAAGCCACTGCCTTCGGCTCAGGTTGTGATCTCAGTGTCCTGGGATCAAGCCCCACATCAGGCTCTCTGCTCAGTGGGGAGCCTGCTTCCCCCACCCCCCATCTGCCTCTCTGCCTACTTGTGACTTCTCTGTCAAATAAACAAATAAATAAAACTTTAAACACACACACACACACCATATTTTTAGCATCCTGTATGAAGCCAGATACTTTACATGTATTTTGTGTTATCTTACTTAGTCCTCAATGAAAGTGATTCTTACACTGTAGTGCTTATCAGAAACACCTGGAGAGTTTGTAAAACTACCAATTACTGGGATCTACACCTAGAAGACCCTGGGATCTGGGGTGGGGCCCAGTATTTTCATTTTTCACACGTTTGGTAGGTCTATGTGGGACCTATGTATCTCCATTTCTAACAAGTTCCCAGGCAATGCTGATACTGCTGGGTCAGGAAACACACTTTAAGAACCATGGTCTTGGGGTGCCTGGGTGGCTCAGTGGGTTAAAGCCTCTGCATTTGGCTTGGGTCCTGGTCCCAGGGTCCTGGGATTGATTCCCGCATCAGGCTCTCTGCTCAGCGGGGAGCCTGCTTCCCCCTACCCCCGCCTTCTGCCTACTTGTGAACTCTGTCAAATAAATAAATAAAATCTTTAAAAAAAAAAAAAAAGAGGAAAAAGGAAAAGAACCATGGTCTTAGAAGATCCGAGACTGGTGTCTTGGAAGCTAGAACTCAGCCTAAATGAGAGTCAAACCTGAACTCATCTTAATCCGAAACTCATGCTCTTTCCTGCAATATTACACTTGTTCATTTCAGGAAAGGCTAGAATACAAATCAAATCAGAGGAATTCAGGAAGGGAAGGAAAAAGGAAGAAATAAAGAAATGGAAGAGAGAATGAGGCAAGTAGGTGGAGAAAAGAGTCCAGTATATTCAGTTATGAGGAAGTCTGGGAATTACCTTGTACCTACCTTGCCCCACCTTAGGACTCTGAAGCTACTGAGCTCAGGACCGAAAGGCCACTGTACTTTTGAAGTAATATATCACAAAAATAATTAATGATTAAAAGGTGTCAAGGAAGCCTTTGTCATGAAAGTAGTTTGTGAATGAAAAATAAATGAAATGTGAATGCAAAAACTGTATTTTTCTTTGAACCTAAACGTTGGTGGCTTCCACGAGTATCATGGTCTTCCAACTCACTTCTCTATCAAATATTTTCCGGGAGAATATTGGTAATGATAATACCCACTCAACAAAGAGGTAGCAAGGATCACAAATGCAAGGTGTGGTAAATTAGAAGGTACTTGGCTGCTGTGAATTCAAGCGATCCTCTGCTAATCCAAGGTGCTTGTAAGAGTGATATTATCAATAGAATTCATGACTTGGACTTCATATAAAGCTTCTATTGCACTCATAGTAGGATAAAGAGACAAACGTTGGATGGTGAGAAAGAGACGGGGCCAAAAACGTTAGTAGAGACCCCAAGGTCCTAAGAGAAGAGGAGATGTGAGGAATTCTCACAGTACCCTAGCAATGCACCCACAGCTTTAGACCAGTGACATTTATCTTTTATAAATGCCTAGAATGTAGAGTGCTGAAAGCTGGGGCTTCTCTGTCAGTCTGCAAGTTTTCAAACTCCTTTCTCACCACTTTATAACGCTGTGACTTCTGGCAGATCATTTAACTCTCTAAATCTCAATTTCCTCTTTGTCAAATTGGAATAATGAGAATATATACAGCATAAGATTTCTGTCAAAATTAAATATATTAATGTACATAAAGTCTTGGCACAGTACCAGAATTACGTTGTCTGGACATACAGTAGATCTTCAGTAAAAATACTGAGGAATAAATGAAAGAAGAGAAGAATTTTCTCTCTCTCTTTCTCTCAATCAGATCCCAGTTTTGCTAGGAGGAGACCCAGCCTAGTGTCTCCTGTAGCATGTCTCCTTCTTTCACTGGACTTAGCAGGGGGTTGTTCCCTGTCTTCTGTGCTTCTGTATGAAGTTCTCCCCATCGTCCAGTGATCCAGACTACCTGAGAACATGCATACCTCACCCCAATGGGTTCCCCTTGTGGTTGCCAATAAATGCTAGTCCTGGCAAACAGGATGGGAATGGCAGGTAATGGTGACATTAAAGTATACGTGGGCAAAGCACTCGTGTTCTCACTTAAGGAAGTCAGAGAGGGAACCACTTTTCTGCGCTGAAATTATACAAGAAGGCATGGTGACCTCTGCTTTACATCAGGGAAAGAATATAAGCAGTTTCCTTGCACATGATTCTTGGGAAAATAGCCTTGGAGGAAATTATTTATGGAGTGATTTTATGTAGGGCTGTAAGACAAATTATACTACCAGCAAATGAGGTCAGAGAAGCAGGAAGGATTGATGGTAAAACGAGTGGCTTGCATAGGACAGGTTGCCTTAACAATACATGAACCTTGAAACAGCCGATGATACTTTTTAAAGTGCTAGGTTAAAAATGTGTCACTTTTTCTTGAAATCCCTGGAGCTAAACCTGACATTTTACTTTGCATGTGTTTTATATTCATATATAGCAGTTTTTGAAGTATAACAGTAAAAATAGCATAACTAGACATTTTATTAAGAAGTGGGGACACATGGAGACTTTTTAGTATTGCTATGTAGTATTGGTCTGTTTTGTGGGTTTCAGTTCAAATGCCTAGGAGGGCTAGGCAGGGGGTGATAGTGACCCCAGCAGGACAAAAGCAGGGAGACAAAAGAGAATGGTGACAGCTGTCCCGAAAGATATACACACACTGTATATGAGGGGACTGCTCCTTCTCAGTGCTAGCCAATGGAGGTCTCAGAGTGGACAGATCTTTTGGCTCTTCGAAGACACACTAGAAACCTCAAATTTTGTATGATGTGTGATGTTGCCTGATTGTTTAATAATGAATAAATATAAAAATTAAATAAAACCCACCCTTGAATCTGGCCATCAATAAGTGACTTCTGTTTTATTCAGACATTGCACTACCTATGTTAGGATTCCCAAACCTACAGCCTTTGCTTCTGACTTTATAGTACATTTAAGCCAGGCCAGTTTTTCCACACACTGAGCAGCCAGCACCTTGTCCATTAGCACTTGTAGAGGGTGCTACAGCCAGCCTAGCTCTGTTTAGGGGAAGTCTTACAGACACTGGGTTTAAGGTCAGACAGATCTGGAATTAAGGCCAGTCTCTACCACTGGACAAGCTTCCACACTCTTATCTGAACCAGTAACAAGTAGCTAGTTAAAAAGTTTATTGCAAAGATTAGATGGAATTATGTATGTAATGTGCTTATCATAATTCTTTTTTTAAAATGTTTTATTTATTTATTTGACACAGAGAGAGAGACAGGGAGAGAGAAAACACAAGCAAGGGGAGTGTGAGAGGGAGAAGCAGGCTTACCACTGAGCAGGGAGCCCAGTGCAAGACTTCATCCCAGAACCCTGGGATCATGACCTGAGCCAAAGGCAGACGCTTAACAGCTGAGCCATCCAGGCGCCCCACTTAGCATAATTCTAAGTACAGTAAATACTCAATAAACATTAAGTGTTATTATTATTTCTACTAAAAACAAGTACTCCCACTAACTTTATTCCCTCATTTGACCCTTGCCCCTCCTTCATTTCTGCATTAATCCAACCCTTGATGACTCAGATTTGCCCCAGGGTACATATCCTTTGGTTCAAGTTTCAGCTTCTCAATTTCCCACCCCCAGCACTCTGTTAGGCATGAATTCTCTTCTCTCATTATTCTTAATGAGTGACCCAAGACACTAGTTAAATTAAAAAGTATAGAATAATAGAATCTTTTATTTTTGGTGTCATTCGGGTCTTTAACATACATCTGTTTCAAATTTCTTGCCTAGAATTCTTTCATCTAAGGTCCCTGACAGAGTCATGCTTGCCTTGTTTGAATCCTCCCCGAAGTGGGCCACTCACTACCTAGCAAGGAACCTCTTCATTACAACATTCTTTGTGATGTTCAACAAAATCCACCTTCATACAGATTGTAACCATTATCTTCAATTTTCTGTCTCTTTGCAGGAAAGTAAAATGTGGATAAAATAAAGAGTATAGCGGGCTATAGGCATAGATGGCTTAAGTTCACTCCTCAAAATAGGCCATAATGAAAGTCAACAAAAACTTTTATCTGAGTTACTGAGGTGTTCTATTCCTGACTATGCAGGGTAATACAAATTACATGTGTACATGAAATGCATATGTGAACTTGAAACTAGCATGCATAAAAGAAAACTGTTTTATACAGTATAGAGAATAGCATCTACCAAGTTTTCTTTATCTCTTTATACGGAATAACAACACAAATTGTTAAGGTAAGGTAGTTGTTATTTAATAAAAGTATGAAGTACAAACTGTATGTCTATTATCTATATATCTCCTACTGTTTGCCGTCAAGTATAAAGGTGTGGCTGAGTGCTCTTTTCTAAATATAGAAATACAGAATATATTTCTATATTAATATCTAAATATAGAAACCAATGTTTACTATATTCATGAAGGATCATTTGGTTGGTGTTTATCCCAAACTAAGCTGTGGGCTACTTGCAAATATAAAGATTTGAATAAATCATTGTGAATTTGCATGTATTGACACAAGCTTGGAGGATGGCATTTATGTTCACAAATTAAGCTTAATTAACATTTATTGAGCACCCTCTATATATCAGGTAGTTTTTTAAGCACTGGGAGTAAACAGGGAATACAAATCTAGTCCCTTTTCCCCCAAGATTTATGGTGTAAAGACGCCTAACCTGATAATTTCACAATAATATGTAGATACCACAGTTGAAAGGAATACACTGAACACATGGGAGTAGAGAGATAAAAGCTCAGCAAAACCTCTTTGAATGAGATGATGTCTCATATGAGTCTTATGGGTTGAGTAGGAGTTAATAATGACACTCAAGGTTTATTGAGCATAAATTATGTGCCAGGCAGTAATCTAAGTGCTTTTACATGTCTTGGCTCATGAAATGTCCATGTGAATGTTATGAAGTCAGTATTACTATCCATTTTACAGATGAGAGGCTCCCAGTACAGATGGTGAAATGGTTTCAGGAATGTCTCTCGACTAGTGAACAGGCAAAGCAGAATCTCAAATTTAGCTGTCTGACACCAGGACTCATAGTCACCACAAGGTATCACCTTTAGTTTTGGCAGATGAAGACATCTGGGAAGGTCATGCCTAGCAAAAGGAACAGCATGAGCAAAAACAGAGTAAGTGGGAAGTATCAGCAGGTACCACTAGATCATAAAGCACAAAGCAGGAAGAGGCAGGAGATAATCAGGGGAGTTAAGGAGTAAAAGGCTTTTGAGAAGGGGATCCTCCTCTGGCAATTTAGAAGATGAACCTAAGAATGGCAAGACTTCAGCAAGGGGCCCATTATAAGGCCTGTATAATGGTCCAGAGAGGAGGTGTTGGAGAGAAGATGAAAGGAGAGGGAACTCTTCAAATTGACTGGGTTGACTTTTCTGCTGGTTTGGTGGAATGACATCAAAGTCACATTTAATCTAACATTAGAAACAGAATGTGACATTTCTGGCAAATGCATGTTTGTGGAACAAATACCCTGTTCCACTGTTAGGCATTTTATATCAGCGAAAAGAAAAAAAATATATATATCCGTATAAGCTTTTACAAATTATCTTTTCCTCATGGGCTCATAAACTCTCTTACTGAAAATTCTCTAACTAGGGAGTTTTAGGGGCCTAACTCACTGATTAGGGAGGGAACAATGTGACGATGGGTTGAGCCACCTGCAGGAAGGAAATGAGACATTAGGAGATAGCTCATGAAGAACTGGACATGTTCTCAAGAGAATATGATTAAATGTTGACTGGAGAAAGGAAACTGTAAGAGAGTCATCTAGGTTCAATGTACCTGAGGTATGTCATGGTCCCTGGGGCAGACCCTCATTCTCCTGAGTACACAGCTGGACTACCTTTACCAGACTTCCTTGTAGTTAGTTCACCATGTGACTGAGTTACAGCTAATGAAATGTGCCTAGAAGGTTTTTACCACTTCTAGGTTTGGAGCAAAAAAAAAAAAAAATTAAAAAATCCTCTCAACCCTTTCCTGATGTTAGGCAAATGGGCATGGTGACCTTGGAAGCCACATGTTGAACAAAATGAAAAAAGCCTGAGTCCCTGAGTCACCACGTGGAGGAGCCCGGCTAACCAGTCAAGCATTCTTTGCATTTTACTTGTGGAAGAAATAAGCTATCATGTTAAGCACCTAAGATTTGGGGATTTCTGTTAGAGCAGCTAGCACTGACTTAAAAAGAAAAAAGTCAATGACTGTATTAATTATGTGTGTGGAGGGATCTTGAAAGGTCAGAAGCCCATCCGGGTAAATCATACCTTGAGCTAAGAAGACAATCAAGAAACTGAAATCAGAAAATGTAGATGCTAAGGGCTAGTGAGATCATTCTGTCTTTCCAGCTTGAGTAAAACATTCTTTGATGGCATTCAAGCCCCTTACTCCACGGCTGTGGTTATAAAGCATTCTTCTGATAATCATTTGACTTTCACTGTGTAATAGGAAAACCAGAACTTTGGGGCATGAACCCCGACTTTGCTGCATACCTGCTGAGTGACCTTGAGTTACTTCACCTCTTAGAACATCAGTTCCCTCTTCTACAAAATGAGACTAAAAATACCTCAAAAATAAAAGACCTAGGAGGAGGAAGCAGATTTAAAGGTGTACAAAAGGAGGCAACGGAGCATTTTAAAGACATCTGTAAGAGGAAGTCCCAATGGGCCCATTTACCTTGCCCTACTCTAGAGCTCTGGTTGTTCCCCAGGGGTTATGACCAGCCAGCTGTGAGCAGAGACAGGAAGACAGAGATGGGAAGACAGAGGTGACGCAGTTGAGGGCAGTGGCTGAGGCCAGATTTCTGAGTCTATCAGTGTCTTACTAGTCAGGTAACTAGGACAGTTTTCTAAGCTTCAGCTTCCTAGTCTGCAAAACAGAGGCAATGACAGAATTGAGATCAGTCAGTAAGATACCCTTTGGAATGTATAGCCAAGTGCAGGGCAGACGGTGGACGTTCAACAAATGTTAACTTTGCTTTTTCTTTTCTTCACATAAGGAAAAGCATGCTCTGAATAGCATGTTTAAGTGAGCACGGTCTGCAGGTCCAGAGCCTGGAGGTCCAGTCCCACCCTGATTTGCACATTCTAGGCCATATTTTTAAATCCACTAACTTCAGCTTCCACTTTTATGGCATAGAGAAAGAAGACCAGCTCTCTCTGCCTCCTTCCCAGGTCCCAGTGAGGCTGAAACAGATTCTACTGGATAGCCCTTCCTTCAGAGGTTGAAAAGTGCTCCATTAAAAGTTAACTATTAGAATGTTATTAATTATCAGAGACATACATGTGACCTGTGGACCTTTTTTCTTCCCTTTCCCAATCCCCCTCAAATGTTTCCATGTCCCAATTGCCTCATGCCTTTCCCAGAAGCTTGTCACATACACCAGAGTTTCCTTAGTGAGAAGGATGAGGATGACATGACTTGAAGAGAGCATATTCAGCCCACCACAGTGGCTCTCAGATTGGGTTGCTGGCAGGCAGTAATTGTCAGACTTGTCTTCAGGGTCATTAGGGCGGTTTACAGGATAGATTTGCAATAAAAAATATTTAGGAGTAGATCCTGGTATTTCACATTTACCAAGTTGTGGGACCGATGGTAACTTGTATCTCAGTTCCCCCATAGCTAAAATAGGCATAGTAGTATTATTCCATAGGTCCTTATAAGGCTGAATTAGTCAATGATGATACGTGGCATGTACTGAGCACCCAATGTATTGAGGGTTATTGTTATTAGTTTAACTGGCTCTGGGTGCTCCATCTTCTAAGAGCCTTTGGGAAGAAACAGGGAACCCATGCAGTAATTGCTGCTGGCATTGCTGGTACTTGTCATATTTAAACATTGCCTCTACTTCTGTGTTGAAATATAAACACTGAAAGCTGTTAGGTTTTGTTGTTGTTGTCTTGCTAAAATGATATACATCTTTGAGAAGCTTTTAAAGCCTCAAACATCTCTTTCAGCCAAAGCCTCCACTTGAAATGATATTCTTTTATTCATTCACTTCGGCTTAACTGACAAGAATGGTCACACTTCATTTTACATTTGCTTTCCTTCCCTCCCTTCTGTGTTATGTCCTGCTATGTGCTGCAGACATAGAATGTTTTTAATATGTACTCCTCCCCTTGCACTCTTCCATGTCTTGTTTCACTCTCTGCATACTGTAGGGGTAAGGGTCTTGGAGGCACTGACAGGATGTGTGGGATCTTGCCTTATTAGAGCCTTATCTCTTCTAGGTCTTACTTTCCTCATCTGCAAATGAAGAGAAGGAACTAGCTTCTAAGGTCCACATTCTGGCCTTTTAGAACTAAATTTATCTTGCATTTGCTCATTCATTCTTTCAGTGAATAAGTATTGATTTTATTCTATGCATAGGTTTCCTTGATAGTAATTAACTTGCTGTCATGGAAGTATTTGCATCTCAGTGCTGAGGACATAGATATAAACTGACATGGTTTCTGTCTTGAGAAGCTTGCAATCTTGTATGGGGGTGCAAAAACACAATTGCACATTAATAATCTAATTACTGCAATGGAGACTCGTACAAGATTCAGATCAGAGTATCAGAGAGGCTGTGGCCAGGAATGGGTGAGGGGGCTGTATGGCCACTGACAGTAACTTAACTAAGCAAATGAGAGGTTTATTTAATTATTAACTCATGGTGCCCTTGCCCTCCAGAAGCTCACAGTCTAAATTAGGATACAGACACACAAATGATCACAATTCTGTATGTCAAGTTCTATAATAAAGGAATGAACAAGGTCATCTACATACAGAGGAAGAGAAAATTAGTTTGGCTCAGCCTACTATCCCTTTCAGGTGTGAAATTGTTTGATCAAAATAAACCTGGGGGAAATTAAACTAAGGAATATAGTTTTTAAATGATGGCAAAAATGTATTAATTTATGATGTGACTATTTATTGCTTCTTATACGTTAAACACTGTGCCAGGCATGATTCAATAGTACATAAGATACTTCTCTGAACTTAGAGCACAGGAGGGAAACCAACACAAAATGAAACCTAAATTTAGAGCCAGAAATTTAGAGCCAGGAGATCAGACTTGTTGCCCTAGCTTCTAGGGCAGCTGTGTGTCACACAAAAAAACCCACTTGACCTCTTGACTTCATTCACCCTGGTGGGCAAAATGGGATAATATGTACAAGGGAAAGTGGTATAAGAAATGAGATTTAAATAAAATAAAGTTTGTGAAAGCACTTTGTCGGATGTTAAGGACTCTACACATGTTAGTGATTATCATAAATGAAAAAGAGGGAATTGGTTTTGCTCAACCTGAGATGAGAGAAAGCAATGATTCCTTCATACAATGACTCATCTGTCCTCAGGGCTTACAAGTCATGTATATCCTGAGGACTTCCAATCTCTTTTTCCTGATTAGTTGTTTTTTTGTTTTGTTTGTTTTGTTTTGAGCTGCTGATCAATAACAACTGCTTTCTGGACTTAGCCATGTGGCCTTCTCCCTAGCACTTCAGACTTGCTTGGTATGGCCAAAATTAAATACAACTTCTTCTCTCTCCCCTCACTTCAGACTTTCTCCTGCTCCCATACTTCCCACCATAGTGAATAGTCCCCAAACCAGAACGTCCTCCTCTCTCAGCCCCACATCCATTGCGCATCAAGTCCTAGATACCTCTCTACTATCTCCATCTTCTATTCACTTCTTACTTGAGACATCATCAATTCTCCTTAGACTAGTGCAATAGTTTCTTTAGTGGTTTCACTGCCTTGAGACTCTATGCTCTGCCCCTGCTCCCAGCTGTTCATCTTACTGTTCCTAGAATGATCCCCTGTAAGGATAAGGTAACCATGTCACTCTCATTCTTAAAAGGCTTTGTTGATTCCTCGTGGCCTACTGGGTAATTCAAGCCATAAGGTAGAACCACAATAATCTCTGTGGATCTGGACCCTGCCTTCCTTTCCAGCCTCAGTTTTTACCAATTCCTTACTTACCAAACTACTTATGTTAAACTAATTACTCTTCTCTGTGCCATTGCTCATGATCTTCCATTGGCCCAACCAAGATTCTCTCTTCTATTTGCTTGTCAACCATGATTAGTGAAGTCAAAATTCATCTCAAATATCACTTCTTTATTTTATTTTTTTAAAGATGTTATTTATTTGACAAAGAGAGACACATGAGAGAGGAAACACAAGCAGGGGGAGTGGGAGAGGGAGAAGCAGGCCTCCTCCCAAGGGAGAGCCCAAAGAGGGGCTCGATCCTAGGACCTTGGGATCATGACCTGAGCCGAAGGCAGACACTTAATGACTGAGCCACCCAGGTGCCCCTCGAATATCACTTCTAAGAAGGAATTCTTGGGTTTCTTCTCTTACATCCATCCACTATACACACAATATAGTGGTATATGAACCTAACATAGTCTTTGTCCCACTGTACTTCAATATATCTGAGCAGGGACTAGCTCTTACTCATTTCCATGCCCTAGCACATAGCCTGGGGCAGATACACAATGGTCATTTGGCAAAGTCTGAATTGTCTTTTAGTTCACCTAGATCCTCTTCTTAAGCTATATCTATATTTATACACATCTAAAAAAACATTCTAGTAAGTATTTTCTATCAAAATAGCTTGATTTCTGAGACTTTCAAAATAACAGTGCTTTGGAATATTGAAGGGGATAGCAGAGGGGGAGAAAAAGGAATGAGATAAGGAGGAAGGGGGTAAAGAAGAGGGAGAAGAAGGGAGGACAAGAAGAAAGAGATGAACAAATTATCATGGAAACAGGTGAAAATACAAATGCCTGTAACATCTAGAAAATGTTTGAAAAACTCTTTGTAAAGTGGGAATCATATACTAGGTATCTGAGTTCTACTAAGCAAACCCTTTGAAAAGACGCACTCTCACCTAGACCTAGAGTTTGAGTTCCCTTTAATGCCATAATAACAATTTATATTTATTTCAACACTTCATAAATCATTCCTTAGAAAGCTCTCCTGATAATAACATCTCACCCAATTGTGTAGTGATGGGTTATCCTGTTCATCTGGCCACTGGCAGTGGCATCACTGGGTGAAGATCTACAAAAGAGTTGCTGAGAGACAATGTGCTCTCATGCTGTGTAGCATTTAGAAGAGCCAGCTGTTTTGTGAGCATAACTCAGATCTCATCAATCTAGGACTAAAATAAGGATATACTTCTTTGTGCTGATTTTGTTGTTGTTGCTACTTTTGTTTGATCTCAATTTGAGATTAAAAAAAAAACCTCATTAGTTTTATGGCTTCCTCCCTAGTTGTCCCCCATGACTTCTGAAGTTTCCAAATAGCAGTCTCTTTGTGGCTACAGCAGAAGAAATCATAACACTAGGCTCTCTCCATTCATCTCTCTTCCTCTGGATACTACTCATCTAGACCCACGGAGTATGGTTAGATTCTAGATGAGGAAGAGTCCATAGAAACAGTCTCTATTGTCTATAGAAAACAATGAACAAAATGAATTGCTATTATTGAATTATTGTTGAATTATTGAATTATTGAATTATTATTGCTATTATTGAATTATTGAGGAAGATTATCTTTTTTAGCTTTTATCTTGGCTGCGGATGCCAGTGTATAAACATGGCTGGTGTTACAAAAAACAAGCCTACTTGTGGGACTTCTAGCAAATTATTAGCTACTGATGGCACTGATGACTTCAAAGAAGGCAAAGATTCTCGTGGAAACAAATGCTGATTGACCGTGACAATAGAAATAAAAAAGTAACCAAGAGTAGGCCCACTAAACTAACTGTCGTGCTATGGTGCATACATTAGTTTTAATTTTGTCACTTGTGTAGACAGATACAATTATGCTGGTCAGATACTTACTTGTATTTCAAGGATAACAGATATATAACTTGCTTTAGGATGAGTGTGATAAATTGTTGCCTGAGCATCGCTAGCATTATTCTTGATATGGTTCTTAGGCTTCACAATGGCATTAAGGGAGATTGAAGTTAGACATTAAGAAACACAATCACTGGCAGTACTGGAGAAATCTCTATCTCTGTCAATATTGAAATGTTTCAGAAATCCTTACCTATCTGAGACAGATTAGGAACTTTCCTGGCAAAGAATGGACTATGCAACTTTCAAACATCTCCTCTGATACAGGGATTTTATGATATTCTAGAAGATACTGATTTTATCCATCCATCCATCCATCCATCCATCCATCCATCCATCTGTTTGTCCACCCACCCATGATTTACTGAACTCTCACAAAACTTAAGAACTTGTGCTTTTCAATAGGTAATGAATATATGAACAAAGAAAGCCCTGCCCTCAAGGAACTCAGAGTCTGGCAGTGAGAAATGGACATATACACCAAATCAGACATATAGGAAGAAGAGTTACTCAGATAACTAAATGGGAGGAGGAGGATACTGTAGGCAGGGAAGAAGTAATGTATGCACGGAGATGTCAAAGCAAGAGAATATGACCCTCTCTAGCTGCTCTGTGGCTGAACTCAGTCTTTATTATGGAGCTAAAAGAGGGCGGCTTGGGGACATTTGTAAGGATCAGATGATGGAGGCCCTTGTTTGTGGTGGCCCCGGCAGTGGGGCACCCAGCTCCCCTTCTAAGAGAGATACTGCTACAAAGAGTATTAGCTGGTTGATAGCCTCCAGCCACCACACATTGGGGTTCACATTGAGGCTTCATGTTCACAGAGATGCTCCCAGCCAGTGTCTGAGCCTGGCAGGGGTACCAAGAACTGAACCATTCCTGTGTCCAACACAGGACTCCTCTAAAGAGCAGTCTTTGCACTGGGGCTACCCATGTGGCCTCACCATGACTTTCTTGGAGCTGCACTGCAGTGTCCAGCACTTCCTTCTGTTTCTTGTTCACAGATGCCCAATCTGCACCAGAGCCTGATACTCTGCCTACCCAAGCTACTCTCTTCCCCTTATGCCTTGGAGGGGTTTTCTTCCACAAACCCTTTGTACTTCTAATTCTGCCTTGGTGTCTGCTTCTTGGAGCGGTTGAACTGAGAGTACGCTGTGTGACTTCGAACAGAAGACAATGAGAAGAAATGGAAGGGTTTTGCACAAGGACAGCAAGTGATAGAACCTTTGTTACAGAAAGATTCTTGCGGCTATAGCGGAGGGGACCAATATAGAAGAGTAAGACTTAAGGCAATGAGACCCATTAGGAGGGAGGAAAAAAAAAAATGAAGAGTTTGAGTGGGGCAATAGTAGAGGACAGAGGAAGAAATGACTTATAAGAGAGAAACTGGGGTAGAAACAATGGGGCTTGATGATCCACTGGTTGCCAACTGCAATAGAGAAGGGAAATGAAGGATGATGGGGGCATCCAAATTATTAAGCACAGCCATATTCCTAATCTTGAGGAATTCTTGGGAGATGACTTGCTACTGGTTACTCCTCACATGAAATTTAGAAAATCAAAGTTGGGAGCTGGTTATGCCCCTTCTGCCATACTCCCCTCCACCTACCACCCCCACTGGAATGGACTCTGGAAAAAGACAGCACTGAAGAGTCCCCATAGAGGACTGAGCTGAAGGCTCAGAAACTGTGCCTCTGTGGGGTTAGTAACACTTGAGGGTTGTTAGGAAGAGATGTGTTTGAGGCAAGGCAGACATGTCAACCTCTCCAGTGTAAGGCTGTAGGAAGCGAGATTAGTTTCCTAGGGCTGCTACAACAAAGTACCTCCACAAAGGGCTTAAAAGAGCAGATATGCATTGTCTCAGTGCTGTGGGGGCTAGAAGTCTGAAATCAAGATGTTGGCAGGGCCACCCTCCCCTCACTGATGACTCCAGGGAAGAACCTGTTCCTTATTTCTTCCTGTCCTCTGGCAACCTCTGGCAGTCCTTGGCCTTCCTTGGCTTGCAACTGCATTGCCTCCATCTCTGTCTCTGTCATCACATGGTGTTGTCCCTGTGTGGCTTCATATCATTTTCCGAGTGTGCTCTGTCCCCAGAGAGTGCTCTGGGTCTCTCCTCTTCATAAAAGAACGCTAGTCATACTTCATTAAGCGTTCACCAGTATAACTTCCCATTAACTAATTACATAGCAGCAAGGACCCTATTTCAATATAGGGTTATATTCTGAGGTTGCAGAAAGACATGCATTTTGGGAGAGGTCACTATTCAATGCAGTTCAGAAGTCCCAAGTAGAAGCTTACCAAGACTCTTAACCCTTCACTCTCTCACCCTAAAACTTTAGCATTACCTTAGGTGATTGTGAAAATTACTTTTAATATCTGATTCTGGCTCTAATGTCTTCCCTACAGTACCAGTGTCAGCCTATGTGTCTTTGTAATTCTCTACAAAGCACAGGAGGGGTGGATATAACAGTCTGACCAGGGCTTACTATAGGTATCAGTTCAGGTGTTGTAAGGTCTCCCGTTAGTCCATCTAGGATTTGTCTCAAGCCTTCATTCACTTCTTTTCCTCCAGTCTTGCCCAAGGCCTAGGGAGTAGGGGAGTGTTAGGTTGACCTTCAAATTTTCTTACTACTCTTTGGACATTTATTTCCTTTCCTGGTTGTTAGAAGTCCGCCTTACTTGATCAAGTTTGGTATGACTATGTAATGGAAAACTTTTGGACAATTTAGAGAACATCCCTCTTTTTTTTCTCCCAACAAACCTAAAAGTCAAGATTATTGTCTAGTTATGAACTTGAAACAATCGAAACTCAAAACTGAGCTGTGATCCATTTGTTCTTTGAGGAAGATACTGGTCCAGCGACCCTAGCATCCAATCCCCACCACCTTCTCCTTTGTCTCCATTTAGGTTCCAAGTGACACAACTGCTCATCTTCCTTGACTGCCTTTCAAGGGATTCAGTTTTGGTTACCAACGCATAAGGGGAAGTTTTCTTGGGTACTTTAAGAAAGGTTTGGATTTTCTTAATAAAAGAGAGATATGGCTGGCACCTCCTCCCTCCCCTTCCTTCTACCCTTCCTAGATTAAATAAAAATGGGACCCTGCATGCTGGAGTAGACACTGTGGAATACTGAGGCAGAGGCCAAAATGATGTTATTGAACCAATGAACCAATGTCAATAGCATATATCTCCAACTTCTTAGGTTATAGAACAGAAAATTAGAAGCGTGACAAATGAATTCTTAACAGTTCTCTTGCCAAAGCAATGCCCAAACCGATACAGTTGGTGAGGATTTCCAAGCCAAAAGGCATGACGACAACTATCGTGGCATCGCCCCTCCAACACATTCTCCACATTTTCATCACTCAGAAATATGTGCTGTAGTCAAGACCCAGCCCTAAGATTTTGAAAATTTGATATGAATGTGACCACAGGAGATAAGAATGAAGAAAGAATAAAGATAGGATAGGATTGAATAGAATAATTGCTAAGTAAAATTGCAAGTTTTGAGTCACTAGAAGAATTGCATTTGCCTCTAGGACATTTTTTTTTCATTTTGCTTTAGGATACATTATCAAAATGGATCAGGCATAACACTGGGATTCCCCAAGGTAAGTATCATATATTTAAAATGGGTCAAATAAAAAAAAATAGACGCTTTAGTAGTGCAAATGTGAAACAGATGCTTACCCTTTGTCTCGGGACAGTATGAAGCCAGTATTAATCTGAAGGCAGCTGTTACATTTGGAATCATAAACTGTTTCCTTAAACTGGAGTTGTGTTTAGAAGTGGCTTACTTTTTTTTTTTTTTAACTTGTTCTTACTGAATTCTTGCAGCAGATGATGATGAGCAGAGAGGAGATGTAGAAAACCTTGAGCAGATCTGAAGACGTATGGTCTTGTGGTCAAAGTACAGCACAGAGCTGGAGAGAGGGCCTTCATGTCAACTCTGGACAGACTCTAGCCCCTGTTCCAAAGAACTGGGAGTGGCATTTTTAGAACTATAGGAGAGAACACTGGTAGCAGACACCTAGACAGCATGATAAGGAATATCCTCAAGAGTAACAATCAGGAAATTCCTGTGGCTAGCTTTAAGGAGAGAAAGAACACAGTGGTTGACACTGCTTCTACTGTGGCAAGAAGACTGGTTCAGGAACACAAGTCCGTGTGAAGCTCAGGAGCTCCCAAATACAATGGGGAGCACTTTGCAGGCTAGAATGGGATCTGATTCTAGAGTCTTATAATTTGGGGTATTACTATAGACATGACCTGGCATCTTATTGCAGGGGCACACCTATTACAATACTGTTCAGAAGACATCAATGATAACCAATGATACTTTAGAAACCTCTAGGGATAGAACACAATGTACCAATGTACAGGTACCAATGTTTTATGCTTCCGCATACCCTTTGCTGATGTAACTTTGCACTGCCCTCTCTCTAGATCAGTCACCAGCCAGCCAACTCTTAGATATAGACAGGGCTCAGCCCAAATCAAGAAAGTCATCTACTCAAACCCCGATGACCCTGGCTCATGATGAACACTTACTGTTGCACGCTGCTGAGATTTAGAGGTTATGTGTTAGGCAGTGCTATTGTGGGAACTGATAACTTTTATTCTTTAAGATGAATAATACTGGCACTACCACACAGTATTTCTGAGTCTCTGTTTGTATTTGTTAATCTATAAAACAGGCATAACAAAACCTTCTGGACCAATGTGTTTTAAATATTAAATGCAGTAACTCAGCATGTAAGGTATTATTTCTTGGAAACACTAGAAAACGAATATGGTAATTTTAAGATCTCATTACAGTACAGACACCTGGGTTTCTGTCCCAAGGATCATGTTCCAATAAATATTTCTGCGTTCAAAACCTTGTGAAGAAGGGTAGATGTGGGCTGTCCTTCAGTGTGCTCCAAGCTGCAGAGCTCCCTCTGATAAAGAGTCTTTCAAAGGGAATTCTAGGGCAATATTTGTAGCAATGACTGTGTAGATGAGTCAGACAAAGAAGCCAGGAGGTAGAACATCACCTCCCTGCTATTCAGTTGGATAGGACTTTATGGAAAAGGTGGGAAAGTAGAGGAATGGAAGTGATATAAGCTTCAGAACTGAGGAGCACTGAATCAAAATCTGAGCTCCTGCATTTGTAGCAATGTGACTTTAGCAGGTAATCTAATCTCAGTGAAGCTTGGTTTTCTCACTGATAAATGGGAATAAAAATAAGTACCTTGTAGTATTATTGAAAACATTAAAGGAAATGCATGCATGTAAATGTCTGGAACAGAGTAGGTATTCTTGGCAACTGGATTTCAGAAACTTGACCTTTTTACTGGGTCTGGGGGTCCAAGTACTTAGGGAGCAGGGAGCCAACTGACATCACTGACGATTTCAGGTGTTGGGGAGGCAGAGGGAATTTGGAGAAAGCAGCAAAGAAGTTAGTCTCTTTTCTGCTTCCATTTAAATGCATTATAACTTTTTTTTCCCCTTTGCCTTGCATTACACTATATTTAAATATAAGGTGGCTCAGAACCAAAGCAGACTTTATTTTTAAATGTCCATAACACTGAGATGACTGGTATTCTGTATATCAGCATGACATTGCCAAACACATGAAAACCTTATATTCAGTTATCAGCTTTACAGGAATATCTGTCACGATGTTGCAGCCTGACCCAGCTTTAAGTGACTTTGTAGCTTTGACTCTAAATCTTAAATGATACTTTATATCTCCAGAGTACTCCATAACTTAGAAAACACTTTCTCAGATATTATTTCATTTTTGACCTTCTCAGCAACTCAATGGAGTAGCAACTCATATCCTAAGCTTGAAGATGAGGAAACCAGCTTGGAGTAGTTAAATGAAGAGCCCAAAGTCACAGAATTATTGGATGGAGAGCTAATGTGCAAAGTTGATAAAAAAAAAAAAAAGTGAGGCATTCACTGAGACATTTTATATGCAAGGTGCAAAAATTAGTCAATTTTTCTAATTACCACAAAACCTTCTGTGGTCATCCAGCTGGGTACCTCCTCAATAGGTGCTGGCCCACCCTCCTGCCTTGCTTATTTGTTTGTATCTAAGTTGAGATGTGCCCGAGGAAAGATAACTCCAGTCCAGGCCCTAAAGGATAACCTATGGGTAGTTTAAACTAGACATGACAACGGCATTCTCCTTTGTAGGTGTGGAGATGGGAATGTGATCTAGTTTGGCCAAGGAGATGAAAGAGAAGTTTGCTGGAAGTTTCCGGAAAAGACCCTTCCCCCACTCTGCCCTACTAAACTAAGAGCAAAAGATGCACGAGGAGAACACCCAATCCCTTCTTTCCTGCTTTGGCTATTATTGTCATGTGACAATCTGCTGTTCATCATGAAGAAAAAGCAAAGCAAAGCAAAACAAAAAATAGGATGACCCCAAGCCCTGATATCCTTGAATGGCTTGATGAGCCAAGCTGGAAAAGCCTGCTTCTGGATCTAAGTGAACTATTTAAAGGATCTTACTACCGAAGTCAGTTTTAGTTATATGTTCTAGCCTGTGCTTTTGAAATCATCCCAGATGATACATCTGCATGACTAGGTATTATGGACACTCTTGCGGATGACAGAGATGAGGAATGGAAAATTTAAGTAGTCCAGGCCCCAAAGGTAGAAGATTTCCAATTTAGGATGTAAACTTTTGTGTGTCTGATGTTGAAATCTCTGATCTTCTAAGATATGCTACAGTGCTGCTTACCCTCCCCACCCACCGATACCTCCCATTTCCCATCAGTCTGTACAGCACAAGAACAGGTGGACAAGGAAGAGTCCTACATGCGTGTCCTCAGGAACATTAGTGGATATTTCCTGCAAAGCCTAAAAGCAGGCCAGGAAATAAAATCACCTGCTTCACACTCTGTCCCATAATGGCCCTCTCCGTGTTGTGCATCTCAGTACTAGAAAAAGCAAACCTGGAGAGCTGGGAAGACAAGAGGGCTAGGAGGTAAAAGTTCTGATTTCAAGTTCTGGCTTTGCTGTTTTATAAGAATGTCACTTTGGGTAAATCCCTTGATCTCTCTGAGACTCAGTTTTTTCATCTCATCAAATGAGAATAACAACAAGCCTATTTCCTTCTGGGGTTATGGTGAAGATGACAAGAGAAGAGGCATGTAGAAACCACTTACTACTGCAGAGGATAAAAAAAAAAAAATTCTTATTACTAGAGAAGATGTCCTCGGGGCAGACACATTCTCCCCATGATCTGCCATAGAGACTAAGGATACTAATGGTCCTTAACATGAGCATTACAATAATGTTATTGCTTTTGATGAATTTATAATTTGTAGGTTGTAAATTCAAACATTCTCCCTTCTGAATGCCATCCTGAAGGTTAATGAATGAAATACATGATTTTCAAATCCCAACGGTTGGTGTTAATTGGAAGCAAACACACACCTTCAGGTTTGATCTCTCATAACAAAGACAGTCAGATAACTTAACCTCAAAGCAATTCATTACTGCACCACTCACAGCTCTTGGAAAATGGTAGACATTTCAAAGGCTTTGTGGAGATGTGTGTGTATCCGCCCCCCACCCCCGCCTCCTTCTCTTCACAAGAACAGTAAACTAGAAGGAAGAAAGGGAGAGAGGGAAACTTAGGAGAACTTGATGGATGATTTTTAAATAACCTGAAAATAATAAATCCATGGGATTCAACTGGAAACAACCCAAGAGTTGAATGATTACCGGTACTTGCTAGTGCTCCATGATATAATATTTAGCAACCTTCAAAAACATGAACTGGAAGACTACTTGAAGGAACAGGACACTACACACGGGATCAGGTTAAGAGGTAACGGTGAGATGGAATGTATGAGCTGCATGATTCCAAAGTAATAAAATGTGTCTCTCACATACAAACACACACAACCCGGTTAGAATGAACTATATGATTTGCCTTCCTGACAGAGAGAGACCTCTGTTTTTTCTTTTAACTAAAACATCGGATTCACCTCCTTTCCCCTCAAAGTTATAGAATAAGGACATAATTTTCAATTTTTAAAATAGTGTCCACTG
>RCUC01120892.1:0-24423 GCA_003697995.1 Taxidea taxus jeffersonii
AGAGAGAAAGCATGAGCAGGGCAGAGGGAAAGGGACAAGCAGCCTCCCGGTGGAGCAGGAAGCCTGACGTGGGGCTCCATCTCAGGACCATGGGATCATGACCTGAGCTGAAGGCAGACGTTTAACCAACTGAGCTACGCAGGCACCCTGATAACAGAGTAATTCTTAATTAGGTATGAGTGGGAAGCTTGAGAACGTGGCATTTTCGGGTATCTGAACTATGAAGAGAATTCAGCCCTTCATGGATAGGGAGGAAATAAATGCGTGAATAGATTTTCAGAGGCTCTAAGGCATTCAGATGAGTAGAGTTCTCCTGGTGGTGGAAAGCTCAGTGCTCTGGAGACAGCACAATATGGGATGCTGGGAACTGGTGCCGTCCATTAAAAGGCTGCCTACTCAGCACTTGAAATGTGTCTAATGTGACCGAGGAGCTGAGTTTTCAATTTTATTTAATTTTCGTTCTTTGAAATTTAAATAGCTGCTTGTGGTGATCATATTGGAAAATGCAGCTCTAGAGGGTGACGAAGTCTAGATCATGCTTATTTTGTAAGGTCCCTAAAAGGCATTTGGATTTTATTTGACATGCAGGAGCCATTGAAGGATTTCAGGTACGGATATAACATGATAAAGATTTAAATTATAAAAATACTTTGATATTTATGGTATTAGTGGATGGATTGGAATTTGTAGTTTACATGGGGAGCAGTGGTTAAACGTGACTAGCAGGCTCCGGAACCCTGCTGGTTGAATTCAGATCCTGGCGCTTTCACATAGCGGTTGTTTATGTCCTTGAGCAAATTGCTTAACTCGTTTGTACCTCAGTTTCCTTCCTCATTGATAAAATGGAGATGGTTATTATATTCATCTCCAGTGTACATTATGAAAGTTAAATGAGACAAATCCATTTATAACTGATTAAGCTTGATATGTAATCATCATTCAGGTATTTAACTGCTTCCCCCGTCACCACTCTGGTTTTACCATGGTTATGACAAGAACCAGGGAACTACGGACTGCTTTTACCATCCCTTTGAAATGACATCTGAACAAGCTAAATGTAGTGTTAGAGAAAATGCTTATGTGTTCCATTTTAGTAATGTGGCTTTTAAAACTTTAGTACCACACAAGATAATCTTTGGAATGTCTAAATTTATTAAAACAGTGAAGTAAGCTCTTTAGTAAACTAATGTACATTTTAGAAAACTAAGAAAATTAGGGGATAAAATACTTGTAGTGTCATTACATGTATTAAATACTGTTAACTCTTTATATTTCCTCCTTTTGGTCAATAACTGCCATACTGTTGGACACATTGCTTTATTTTTAATAATTCAATACAAATTTTTTTGGCTGAGATAATCGAATTTCATCAGTGTTGCTAAGAATTATTATAATTATAGATTATTGTCACCTAATTTTTATAAATTGGTTTTTTAAAAAAGTAACAAAAATTGGCACTATAGAAAGGGAGCCAGTTGAGCTAAAGTATGTATTACTTTTATTTCAATGTAGAAGTTTTTTTTACTGAAATGTAATTGACATATTGCACTATAAATTTAAGGCTTATAGCCTGTTGATTTGATTTACTTTTATACTGCAATATGGTTATCACCATTGCCTTAGCTAACAGCTCCATCATGTCACATAATTATCATTCTTTCTGTGGTGAGAACATTTAACGTCTGGTCTTTTAACAACTTGCAAGTATGTAATATTGGTAACTATAATCACCATGCTGTGCATTAGATCCCAGAATCTTTGTTCAGCATTTCCTCAGTTCCTCAACTCCAGCCCCTGGTAGTCACCATTCTATTCTTTGTGTCTATGAGTTTGTTTTATATTCCACTTAAAAGTATTGTCATAAAGTATTGGTCTGTCTGTGTGACTTATCTCACTTAGCATGATGCCCTCAAGATCCATCCATGTTGTCTCAAATGGCACATTTCCTTTTTTTATGGCTGAATGAAAAATATCCATTCATCTGATGTTGAAGTTGTTCCCATATCTTGCCTGTTGTGAATAGTGCTGCAATAAACATGGAGTGCACTTGTTTTTTTTTACGAGAGGGAGGGAGGGGAAGGGGTACAGGGAGAGAGGAGAGAGACTCATGCAGGCTCTACACCCAGTGTGGAGCTCCATAAGGGGCTAATCTCATGACTCCAAGACCTGAGCCGGAATCCAGAGTTGGATGTTTAATCGACTGAGCCACCAGGCACCCCAGAGCTCACTTAACCATTTTGATATCTTGTTTTCATTTCCTTTGGATATATACCCAGATGTGGCATTGCTGAGTCGCAGATTCCAGCTGAATGTAAGTCTTATATTATTTTTTTTAAAAATAATGTTTCAAAAAAAAATAATGTTTCTATGCAACGTATGGCTCAAACTCACGATCAAGAATCAGATGTTCCGGGGTGCCTGGGTGGCTCAGTTGTTAAGCATCTGCCTTCAGCTCAGGTCATGATCTCAGGGTCCTGGGACCGAGCCCCACATCTGGCTCCCTGCTCAGCAGGAAGCCTGCTTCTCCCTCTCCCACTCCCCCTGCTTGTGTTCCCTCTCTCGCTGTGTGTGTCTTCTCTCTCGCTGTGTCTTCTATCAAATACATAAAGTCTTAAAAAAAAAAAAAAAAAGAATCAGATGTTCTACTGACTGAGCCAGCTAGGCACTCCAAGCTTTGTATTATTTTGAGAGATCACCTTGGATTGAATTTTACAAAATATATAAGATATCTAGGATTGAGCATATTTCATCATTTCCTTAATTCTTCCTGGACTAATATCTTTAGAATGTTCGAAAGCTCATTCTTAGGACACCTGGGTGGCTTAAGTGATTGGTCTGACTTCAGCTCAGGTCATGATCTTGGGGTCCTGGGATCCAGCCAGTATTGAGCCCTGTGCTCAGCAGGGAGTCTTTTTGGCCCTCTCCCTCCACTTCTCCCCCTGCTCGTGCTCACTTTAATTTTTTTCTCAAATAAATATAATCCTTTTTATTTTTTAAAGATTCTTTACTATCACTAATAACATCACTCTTTTTTGTAGATAAATCTCATAGCCTCATGAAATGCTGAAATACTGATGCTGCTACTGCTGAATTTTGTTATTAAAAATATGCCTGTTAATTAGGTCCAGTCTTTTTTCTATATTGACTTTCTTTCTAAACATGGAATTGGTTTATTTATCTGTTATGAAATTTAAAATATGCTTGAAATTACTTTTCTGTAGCATTATAAATACATCTGAAAAACTGGCCTGTTGGAGCTTGCTATTAAGGGTTAAATATTGAAAAAGTGGGGGCGCCTGGGTGGCTCAGTGGGTTAAGCCTCTGCCTTCAACTCAGGTCATGATCTCAGGGTCCTGGGATCCAGCCCCTCATGGGCTCTCTGCTCAGCATGGAGCCTGCTTCCTCCTCTCTGTCTCTGCCTGTCTCTCTGCATACTTGTGATCTCTACCTGTCAAATAAATAAATAAACTCTTTAAAAAATATATTGAAAAAGTGGCAGAGTACAAAGAATAATTGAGATAAACCTAGTTTAGTAAATGTTTATTGAGTGATAACTGTTCAAGATTTTGTGTCAGACAGTATGGGAAAATGATGGTGGATACTGTGATTCTTGTCTTAAAGAGTTCTTATATTATCAGGCAAGATGGTAATACATTGTTTTAAGTACATATTAGAAAATGAGGGCACATTAATAACTATATAAATTAGGACAAGTGTATGTAATTAAATAGTAAGTAATATTTATTGGTAGAGTTATCGTGGGTTCTCATTAGGCAGAATTACTTGGAGAAGTGGAGCATATAACTTTTCATGAGAGAAATAAGAGGGCTAGATGGATTTTCAGCCATCAAGTGCAGATGGGCAGAAGGTTCGGACTCTATTTTAGTGGAGTAGGGATAAGTGAACATATTTCAGTGAAGTCCACTACAACACTCAACATTTTTAGGATCAGGACTCTTGATCATTTTGATGAAAGGTAAGGATCTACTTTGCAGAACAGTGAACATATAAACATACATATTTTTTATTGCAGTTTAAAGAGAGTCCCAGGATCCTTTGAATGTAGCAAAAGGACCCTCACAAGATTCCCTGCTCTAGTCTAGATTGCTTTCTTTGCAAGGGTGCTCTGTTGAACTCTGGTGCTGATTCTTAATATAGGGAAGTAGCCTAGTTGTTACTTTATACATTGTACGTTAAATGGACCTGCCTTATTAAGATTTTACCTACCCTCCATCTTGAAGTACCTGTTTTTAGCTTTTATGTATGTGGAGCTTATTTATATCCTGGTTTTTAAAAATTCTAGGTGGAGAAAGACAACTACCACATGATCTCCCTGATATGAGGAAGTGGAGATGCAACGGGGGTGGGAGTTAAGGTGGTAGGAAAAGTAAAAATGAAAGAAGATGGGATCAGGAGGGAGAAAAACCAAAAGAGACTCTTAATGTCATAAAACAAACTGAGGGGGGTGGGGGGAAGAGGGGTTGGGTGAGGGTGGTGGGGTTACATCATATGTTTAAATAAAGCTTAAATAAAGTAAAAAAAAAAAAATTCTAGGTCTGTTTTTCTGACTGTCTTGGTATCTGCTGAGTAATGACATTTATGAAAATTAGGATTTCTTATTAATATTTAATGTAGGGGGCGCCTGGGTGGCTCAGTTGTTAAGCTTCTGCCTTTGGCTCAGGTCATGATCCCAGGTCCTGGGATTGAGCCCTGCATCAGGCTCCCAGCTCAGCAGGAAGCCTGCTTCTCCCTCTCCTACTCCCCCTGCTTGTGTTCCCTCTCTTTTTAAAAAACCAAATATATATAAAATGTGGATTTGCTTATTAAATGTTAAATCACATATCTAATTAAAATATTATTTAATATGTATTTACCTCATTTTCTCCTTCAAAAGAAGGATTAACCTTAAAGATATAAAAGTTGTTCTGTTGTTAAATGTCAGTTATAAATTGCTTTTGACTTTCTCAGATAAGAAAATCATAGAAACAATTCACAGGACCTTTAATGTCAAAGAACTTTGAAAATGTTTCATTAAACTCGGATATTCCCTTCAGGTCCATTTATAAAATATATGTACCGTTGTTAAAAACAAAAAACTGATAGGGTCCAATTTAAAATAAAATGAGTCCTAGGAAATTGGACTGTCATAAGTAATTGTATGGTAAATGGAGTTGTAATTATTTCAAGGGAAAATAACATGGATTTATTATCACTGTGAAGTTGGTGGCGTGAATAGCAAGGTCATTTTTTCTGCAAGCTTTGATAATTTCCACCTCATGCAGTTTCCCTTTTTATCTTTTAAAAGCACATTCTGGCTGTCAGGAATCCTGTAGGCAAGAGATTGTGAGGGATTAGCATCTTTGTTCATTGTGTCATTCTTTGCTTGTTTAATTGCCATATAGCATGCAGAGTGTTCAATAAAAGGGTGTTTAATTTCTTTAACTGTTACATATCCCAAAGAACCTTTGACTGTGTTAGGAATTTTAAGATTTGTAAAATCAGCAGTATATTTTTAATCTTTATTTGTTCAATTAGCCTTTGTTAGTAACTTTTCAGAAAATTCAGAAAAATTAGCACATATGAAATATTTATTTCAAATCTTTTAAATGATTTATTTATTTGAGAGTACATGCACAAATGTGGAAAGGGGCAGAGGGAGAGCATCTCAAGCAGACTTCCCATCAAGGGAAGCCCTGAGGCAGGGCTGGATCCCACAACCCATGAGATCAAGATCTGAGCCGAAACCAAGAGTGGGATACTCAACCAACTGAGCCATCCAAGCGCCCTTTATTTCAGACTTTTTTAAAAAATTTATTTATTTGACAGAGAGATCACAAGTAGGCAGAGAGGCAGGCAGAGAGAGAGGGGGAAGCAGGCTCCACGCTGAGCAGAGAGCCCGATACGGGGCTCGATCCCAGGACCCTGAGATCACGACCCGAGCCGAAGGCAGTGTCTTAACCCACTGAGCCACCCAGGTGCCCCTATTTCAGACTTTTAAAGACCAATTCAGAGAGTTTTCTTTTGATGAAGACATTTATTGAAAAGAAAAGTAAAGAGGTGTAACAGTGAGATGTATGACTAAAAGATTAGGCTGATTGATAGTCAACTGGGTTGACTGGGAAGCTTTCTGGAAGAGGTCTTGATGCCAGAGTCTTTCTGAATATTGGCCAAACATTTTATCATAAATACTAAGTATTCTCCAGAAGAAGATAATAAATGACATCACAGGAAAAGGGTTTGAGAGAAGCTAACATTCTTCATGCTTATGTTTTAGGCTAGGATCTGGGGGAGAACAAGTAATAAGAGAGGGTTCATTAATTTTATGTACAGTGATGATCTTTTTTTTTAAAAAATATTTTATTTATTTATTTGACAGACAGAGATCACAAGTAGGCAGAGAGGCAGGCAGAGAGAGAGGAGGAAGCAGGCTCCCTGCCGAGCAGAGAGCCCGATGCGGGGCTCGATCCCAGGACCCTGAGATTATGACCTGAGCCGAAGGCAGGGGCTTTAACACGCTGAGCCACCCAGGTGCTCCATACTGTGATGATCTTTGACATCTTTCTCTGTAGGATCATGTATCATATGTCTCCCGTGCCTTAGGTCTGTTCCAGAGCAACTTATTATTGATTTTGATAATGTAATTGAATTTATGTTTATATATAATTGAACACCAAGTTCTAAGTGCTAATACCTTGGAATTAAAAACAAATTCACTTATCTTGATTAGTTATATAAATGGTTCATTAGTAACTGAAAGATCAGCAAAAAGAAAGCAATCCAGAATTTAAAAGAAATTAAGTTGTAAAATGAAAAATAACTAGTACTATTGCAGTTGTTAAATCTATACAGTAATCTCCCAACTGACATGCAGACTTGTCCAGGGTGGAAAACTAAGAGTTATTGATTTTTATGTGTGAAGTTAGTTTTACTAAATGGTTGGATTATCTATTCATAGAATAAATACTCCTTACCATTCTCTGTAGTTTTTTCCCAGGACAGTGATTCCTAATTTGATTAATAAGGTTTTACTACTGACTTGGGAAAAGACCTTGGAATCTTTTCTTTTTTTCCCCTTTTAATTCCAGTGTAGTTAAGATACAGTGTTGTATTAGCTTCAGTTGTACAGTGCAGTGATTCAACAGTTCCTACTCTGCTGCCGTCTTCCCTCTCAAAAGCAGGACAGTTTTCCAGGCTACTGTTAGCAATGAAGGAAATAAAAAATCCATTTGCTATCCTAGCCTACTCCTTTTGTGTATTTTAAGGCAGCTCTGGGCACCCGAGTTGTTCCTGGTATCTGTGAGTTGGTACTCTAAATCAATTTTACTGTCAAAAGAGCCAAATTATCAATACTAAGATTTGGTGGAATTAATAATACAGTATTTATCCTTAATTGTCTGAGTGGCCACTTGTCTGCAGGCATTGTCAAAAGTGCTTGTTACATCCTGTCCCTTTCCATAAGTACTACAGGGAGGCAAACAGATAATGAGAATCACAGTGATGATTGATTCTACTCTGAGTGCAACATGGCAGCGAGGATAACATGAACCTTGTTTTCTTCGGCTACATCATTGGCTTAGCTAGGATATCATAGGTCAATCTGGAAACCTTAACAACCAACCAGGTTCCAAAGAGCAGATTTTTGTTCACTATGAAATTAATGTGTGCCTGCTTAAAAAAAAAACAACTCAGATAAAGGTATAAGAGGGAAAAGAAATTACCTATGTTCTTGCCACAAAAAGGATCATGCCACTCGTTTTGACATGTTTCTTATAGTTGTTTTATTGTACACTTAAAAAAATACTTTTGAAATTAATGTACCCATAATTTCATATCCCTCTTTCTTGCCCTAAAATTATAGGCAACTTCTCGTTAAAAAAGTCTTTCCGGGGCGCCTGGGTGGCTCAGTGGGTTGGGACCTCTGCCTTCGGCTCGGGTCATGGTCTCGGGGTCCTGGGATTGAGCCCGCGCTGGGAGCTGCTTGGCGGAGAGCTTGCCTTCCCCCTCTCTCTCTCTGCCTGCCTCTCTGCCTACTTATGATTTCTGTCTGTCAAATAAATAAAAATGGAATCTTTAAAAAAAAAGTCTTTCCAAATATAGATTTGAAGGATATGATTACCCATTCCCCAAGAGATAATATATTTTTTACTGTTATAAATATCATGTTTAAATAATATTTATTTATTTATTTAAGATTTTATTTATTTATTTGACAGGGAGAGAAACAGTGAGAGAGGCAACACAAGCAGGGGGAGTGTGAGAGGAAGAAGCAGGCTTCCCACTGAGCAGGGAGCCCTATCTGGGGCTGGATCCCAGGAGCTTGGGATCATGAATGAGTGGAAGACAGATGCTTAATGATTGAGCCACTCAAGTGCCCCTAAATAATATTTAAACAGCTGACTCCTGGCTTTAATTTTCTTCTGATGAAATAATGCCAATTTAGGAAAAAAACAGAAAATGAAAGTGTGAAGTGAATGAAAGTCCACCATTATGTTATTTCCCAGAGAAATACCTATATAGAGTGAGAATTTTTTTAGATATTTTATGTTTTTATACGCATATAAGGTAGACATAGAAAAGTTTACGATGCAGATATAACTTTAAACACCCTCTGTTTATACTTAATTTAATATGTGTTGCTTATAAATTACATTTTTTGTTTTGCATATCATGCATATCTTATCATATCAGTATAGAATTATACACATAGGGGACGCCTGGGTTACTCAGTTGTTGAGGGTCTTTCGGCTCAGGTCATGATCCCAGAGTCTTGGGATTGAGCCCTGAGTCAGGCTCCTGCTCGACGGGAAGCCTGTTTTTTCCTCTCCCACTTACCCTGCTTCTGTTCCTCTCTCTCTGTGTCTTTGTAAAATAAATAAATAAAATCTTAAGGAGAAAAAAAAGAATTATACACATGGAATTATACATTCTAACTCCTATGATATTTTTAGTACCTTAGCTTCTTAATGGCTTATATCATTAAATAGAAAACTATATCATGAGATTTTTGGTTGTATTCAGAAGAAAGCAGTTTTAGGGGTGAAGATGTTTATAAAAGTGTTCCTTTTGTACTTTGATTTATATAACTAATCATCTGTTGATGGGCATTTCAGTGATTTTTATATTTTTTAAATAAATAATACTGTGATGAACATTCTTATCCTTGTTTATGGATCTTTATTATCTTGGTGATTTCTTTATGGTAATTCCTTTTTCTTTTAAAGATTTTATTTATTTGAGAGTGAGAGAGCATGCGCAGGGGAACAGCAGAGGCCCCGCTGAGCAGGGAGCCAGAAGTGGAGCTCGGTCCCAGCATCCTGAGACATGACCTGAGCTGAAGGCAGATGTTTAACTGACTGAGTCACCCACGTGTCCCTTTATGATAATTGTTAACAGTTGGTGAACACTTCCCCATCTATTTCATGATAACAGAATGCATATGGTTTTAAGAAAGCAAATAGTAGGAGTGCCTGGTTGGCAGAGCGTGCAACTCTTAATCTTGGGGGTTGTGAGTTCAAGCTCCACGTTGGGTGCAGAGATTATTTAAAAATAAAGTCTTTAAAAAAATAAAAATGCGAATAATATAGAAGGGTTTATAATGCAAAGAAATAGTCCCCTGCTTACTCTTCACTGTCCAGTCTTTCCCTGTAGGGGCAGTCCTGCTTTTAGCTATTTTCACATTTAGTTTCTCTGGTATTACGTCTGTATCTCTAAATAAAACAATTTTCTATTAGTGTTTGGTTTGTCATTACCCACTGACTCTTTTGCTTTGAGGACTGGTGTGTTTCAGTTCTCTTGTACTCCTCTCTTCTTTCCTCTGTTTACTCTCAATGTAGTTAGGTCACTGTTTTGGTCCCCTAACAGCTAAGGAGATTTTTAGAACATACAATTTGGACACTTGATAGAAATCATATTCTATTCTGTTCTATTTTATTTATTTGTTTGTTTATTTGGAGAACAAGTGTGAGGGGGGAGGGGCAGAGGAAGGAGGAGAGCGTGGAGCCCAAAGAGGGGTTGGTTTCATGACCCTGAGATCATGATCTGAACCAAGGTCAGATACTTACCCGAAGAGCCACCCAGGCAACAGTCCTGTTTGCTTAACTGTTGCTGTTTGAACTCTTACTCTTTTTTTGTTTGATTTTTTTTCTCGTTTCACCTTTAAGAGAATTTCTGTTGTTAACTCCTGTATTGAGGTAGAATGATAATCTCTGTGGTATCTTTCCCTTGAGATTTGCAGGAGCTCTTAAGTGGCCTGTGAATAAAGTAGACTAAACTTTAGGGAAACCATCTCTGTTTCTAATCCAAATACAGTTTTAGGTATGGTGTCAGTCTGTTCCCTTGGGATTTTCTCCTTTGTACTATTTGAACCTGAATTATGTAAGAATACTGAAAATCTGGTTCTTAAATGTAGGGGTGTTCCTTTTGGAACCTATGATCATTTCCTTAAAGATGATCCTTCAACAGAGGGTGGATATAGGAATTTATTTCATTGTACGATTAGTCAATTAGTCCCTTTCCCACTAATCAGTGATTCAGTGTTACATTTCCCTTTTATCTTTTTTGACAAGGATTTCATGATTTGCTCATTGTTCTGCTGCACTTTTTGCTGATTTGTTTCTGTGACCATATTAGTGAAGAAGATACATTGAGTTAAAAAGCTTTGTCACCCTTCTGGTTTATACAATTTGCCATCCCTCTAGTGTATACAATTCCTTTGTATGCTAACATTGCTAAGAGAAACTGATCTAAACCTTGTTTAATTCCCAGTTGACTATTTTTATATTCTAAAAATAGTCATTGTGCATATGTGTAATACAAACTCATGTACTTCATGTTTACAGATGAACTATATAGCAGGTTAAATTGTGTATTTAAAATAAAATTTGTGGGGTGCCTGGCTGGCTCCATTGATTAAGAGTCTGAATCTTGATCATGATCTCAGAGTCCGAGGATTGAGTCCTGCATCGATTGGGCTCTGCATTCTGTGTGGAGTTTATTTGAGGATTCTCTCTCTCCCCTGTGTACAGGGGAACATTCTCTCAAAAATAAATAAATAGGGGCGCCTGGGTGGCTCAGTAGGTTAAGCTGCCTTCGGCTCAGGTCATGATCTCAGGATCCTGGGATCGAGTTCCTGCATTGGGCTCTCCGCTCAGCGGGGAGCCTGCTTCCTCCTCTCTCTCTCTCTGCCTGTCTCTCTGCCTACTTCTGACCTCTCTCTGTCAAATAAATTAAAAAAAAATTTTTTAAAAATAAATAATTTGATTCTTTTTACAAATATTTTTATGACCCAATATTTAATTTATGGGTAGAAATATTATTAGCTTCCAGTTTTTCTGTATTAAGCATTATATTAGGTACTCTTTAAAATTTATCTCTAATCTTCAATACATACTTCTAAGATTTCCTTATTTTATATAGTGGGAAAGTGAAACTTCGAGTTATTTGCCCATAGTAATACACCTGTTAAATGATAGAGCTGAAATTACATATGGTTATATTTTCTCCAGTGATATTTTTGGTACCTCAGCTTTTAACATATGAAAGAAGAATAGAAAAAAACAACATGAAGAGTAGTAACTAAGAGATATTGCTAAGTTTGCTGTTGTGTCAGTGAAGCCCATGATCTGAAGTTCAGATTAGGTGAGTAGGAGAAAGTACTTCAGAGTTGGCCACGTCTTTTCCTGCAGTCAGCCATGGTTCTTCCTAATTTTCTTGTTGATGCCTTCAGTTACTGTGATGTATTGCAGGTAGAAAGTGCAAGTCATCTCTGAAACTCTTGATTAAAGTTATTGTTATTTCTCAAATTGCTTTTTGTCCAAAGATTTTATTTTATTTATTTATCAGAGAGAGAGAACACAAGCAGAGGGAGCGGTAGGCAGAGGGGAAAAGGAGAAGCAGGCTCCCTGGGCTCCCCACCGAGTAGGGAGCCTGATGTGGGACTTGATCCCGGGATGACCCAAGCCAAAGGCAGACGCTTAACTGACTGAGCCACCCAGGTATCCCACAAATTTTTTTTTTAGTTGAATCCCATGTGAAAATCATCTCCCTTCCCACTACCTAGTTTGTTTCCTCAGCTCCAGCTTCTGTCTCTTATCTTTCAGCTTCATTGAGATAAAATTCAATATCATATAACTCACCCATCTAAAATTTGCGGTTCACTGGATTTCATCATGTTGAGAGTTGCACAGTCATAAATACAGTCAGTGTTGGGACATTTTCATTACCCCAAAAAGAAATCCTGTTTCCCTTATTAGCCCATCACTCCCAGCCAGCCCTAGGTAGCCCCTAATCCACTTTCTGTCTCTTACAAATTTGCCTGGATATTTCATGCAAATGGAATCATATAGTATCTTGTCCTTTGTGATGACTTATGCCTCTTAGCATAATGTTTTTATTGCTGAATAATATCTGTTGTATGGATATACCATATTTGTGTTATCTATTGGTAAATAACTCTAGATGATTGATATTTGAGTTATTTCCACTTTTAAGCTGGTATGGATAATGCTGCTTTGAACATTTATGTATACTTTTTGTGTCAACATTTAGTTTCTCTCTTCTCATTACAAAATAGAAAATAGGTGAGATTTTAAAATTTCAGTGGCTCCTCTTTGCTGAAAGAAAGAAATTAAAATATCTTAGTAAGGATTATGTAGTTTTTCACAACGTGGCTATAAAATCAGGCTGTAGTTTTACTAGTCCCATTTCTCTCTATTTAACACTCTCTCTCTCTCCTCCGCAGACCCTTTCCAAAAAGAACCCTTTTCCAGTTTGCAGAACATGTTTTGCCTTCTTACCTCTGAACCCATTAACTTTCTTTTTGATATCCTGTTTCTAATTCTTGGTCTGAACTAAAGCTTTTTACCCCTCAAGGTACAACTCAGATGTCACCAGACCTTTCCAAAGTTTCAGACCTGGTTACTTCTGGTTTTCAACAGTACTTTTAATGTACACCAAATAGTAATTATCACATGATTTCTTTCTTTATTTACCTGTGACTTCCTTTCTGTTGGAGCTCCTTTCAGACAAGGAGTATTTTATCTCTATAGCTTAACACAGACCTTGATTGGGCATTGAAGCTTACAGTTGACTTAAGAGAGAGGATGGGGTGCCTGGGTGGCTCAGTTGGTTAAGTGACTGCCTTCGACTCAGGTCATGATCCTGGAGTCCTGGGATCGAGTCCTGTATCAGGCTTCCTGCTCAGCAGGAAGTCTGCTTTTCCCTCTGACCCTGCCCCTCTCATGCTCTCTATCTCTCTATTCTCTCCTTCTCAAAAGAAATAAAATCTAAAAAAAAAAAAAGAGGATTTAAAATCAGGGATTGTATCAAATTGGTTTGTATTGTGATCTCTGTGTGGTATCTTTCTGCCCTTTATATTCTGTTTTAGTATCAGCAGACACAATATTTTTTAAGAAATTGTCTTCCATTATACCTCAATTATAAACAATACTGAAGCAACCTAAAAAAAAAAAAAATCTATTATGTCTTCTTTTTCTCTATGGTCCTATGTCCTTATTGATCCTAGGACTGTTGAAATTGGCTTAGGCACCTCTGTAATTCTGAGATTCTGAACTTTTTTTTTTTAAGATTTTATTTATTTATTTTGAGAGAAAGAGAGCAAGAAAGAACATGAGAAGGGGGAGGGTTAAAGGGTGAGGGAGAAGCAGACTCCCTGCTGAGCAGGGAGCCAGACCCAGGCCTCCATCCTAGGCCCCTGTAATCATGACCTGAGCTGAAGGCAGACACTTAACTGACTGACCCTCAGGCATTCCCTGAGACTCTGAATTTTTTTAAATTTTAGTTTAGGATATTACTGATTTACTCTATGATAATTTTGGCTTGCTTTATGACTGAGCCATCCAGGTGCCTCTCTCTTCTTTCTTTTTGATAGGTGGGCATTGGTAGTGATAATGTCAGAGAGAATGTGAAAAATGTCATGATATTAAGGAAACTTTTCTAGTATCCTGTATGGTGCTCCTTTTTAGTTGAGTATGCCTACTTTTATGTATTTCCCAATATCTCTAATAAATATCTGTAAATAGTGGGAAACAAAAGGTCTGAAGGAAACACTAATGTGATATGAAAAACTAAGAGGGAAAACGATTTACTCATCCAGCTGCTATAGGGTCATAGTATTGAAAGTAACCAAGTAAGGAAAGCTTTGAAATCTTTCCAGTCTACCCCAAAGTGAACCTGGTTATTTCCATATGGGAGCTGAAGCTCTTGGAATGTTTTTAGATGACCTCACTAAATAAACTTTATCACAGTTAAAAAAAAAAAAGTCAGTGATGACTTTATGGTTTACCTTATATTTTCAAAAGATCCTATAATTTATATTGGTCAGCAATCACCAGATATTGATTTTTTGTAGGAAATTTTTTTAAGGTAGAAGTCTTGAATGAAAATTCACTAGTGAGCTGAAGTTTTCACAGAGTCACAGTTTGAGAGGTTCCTTCTCTTGTGCCAAAATTTATTTTTTTATATACTTTCTATTCTGTAACGACATATTATAACTTATATTAATGTGACTAATACTTTACTCCAGCTACTGGGTAGTTTGCTTGTTTTTGCCTTTAATCTTTTTTAGGAAGTAGAAGGTATTAAAATGTGCATGTATAAAAGTGCAGAAAACTAAAAGACTTCAACAAATCATTTTAAGCAGAAATTGTGTATCACCTCCCAGGTATAAAAAAGTAAAATAATGTATGGTCTTTCCTGTTAAAAACTCCCTCTCTTCTCAGAGTAATGTTTCTGCTTTTAAAAAAAATGTCCCTGCTTTTATTGACAGTTTGCCATCCATGTATTTCTAAACTAATTTAGTCATGTGCTTTCTTCTTTGGAACTTTGTGGGAATCATACTGTGTATATTCTTTATGGTTTATGAGAGTCATTTAGGTTATGGTGTGTTGCTGTAGTTTTTCATCGAATTTCTGTATAGGAAGATCTTGTGTTATCGATCCATCCTCCTGTTAATGAACAGGTATATTATTTCTAGTTTTTGCTTACTAAGAGGAATATAAGTATGAACATTTTTGTACATGTGCCTTGTTGCACATTTTCCTGTTTCTCACAGATGTATAGCTAGGAATGGAGTAGCTAGATCATTGGGTATGCCTACTTTCATAGTTAGTAGCTAGTACCACATTCTTTCCCAAAGTGGTTGTACAAATTTATATTCCCATCAGCAAATGAGTAAGAATTCTAGAAGCTGCCCATTGTTGCCAAGGCAAAAATGTAATATCTTTTTTCTTCTTCTTCTTTTTTTTTTTTTAAGATTTTGTTTAGTTATTTGACAGTGAGAGAGGGAACACAAGCAAGGGGGTAGGAGAGGGAGAAGCAGGCCTCCTGCTAAGCAGGGAGCCCGATGTGATATGGGGCTCCATCCTAGGATGCCAGGATCATGACCCGAACCGAAGGCAGCTGCTTAACGACTGAGCCAGGCAGGCACCCCCAAAATATAATATCTTTAAAAAATATAAAAGTTTATTGGGCATATTATCTTTTAAACTTGAGTGCAATGCACCAGCATCCTTCATGAAATTGTTGATTAGTTTTGCTTTGGATTAATATTACACGAAAGACAATAATATTTTTTAGCTTTGGAATTGGTTAAGTATTGTCATAATCAGCTATTTTATACCTCTCTTCCCTGCCTCCATAATTGAGATGGTAGTAATATGTGTGAAATAATGGGGAAACCTGTTTGTTGTTCCTTCTTTTTTTTAAAGTTTTTTTTTTTTTAATTTGACAGACAGAGATCACAAGTAGGCAGAGAGACAGGCAGAGAGAGAGAGAGGAGGAAGTAGGCTCCCCAGTGAGCAGAGAGCCCAATGTGGGGCTCCATCCCAGAACTCTGGGATCATGACCTGAGCCGAAGGCAGCCGCTTAACCAACTGAGCCACCCAGGCGTCCCTGAAGTACATGAATTTTAACAGTATGATCTGAGATGGAATAATTTAGCCAGTAGGAAGAAACTCCAGTCAGAGATTAAAAGTTTTAATAATCATTTATTTAGGAATTTTCTGAAAGAGTTATTCAAAGTTGTGTGTAACTTTGATTTTTATTAGTCTTGTGCCATTTTCTTGGGTTAGGCTTGTGTTAACTACTTAACATTTTGTATGATTTCTAATTGAAGCTGGTATACCCTTTTTCCCTGGCAAAGATATTAAGCCCTATAATACACTAAAAGCAAACATGTAGTGTGTTGTGCAGTGTGACACTTGTAATAGGGGTCTTTTTGCATTAAGCAGAGCACAATTACAGATCAAAGATTTATTGCATGGAGCAGCTTGTTTCTAGGGAAAAAATGTCTTTTATTTTTTTTAAAGATTTTATTTATTTATTTGACAGAGAGAGATCACAAGTAGGCAGAGAGGCAGGTAGGGAGAGAGAGGAGGAAGCAGACTCCCCGTTGAGCAGAGAGCCCAATGTGAGGTTCGATCCCAGGACTCTGAGATCATGACCTGAGTTGAAGGCAGAGGCTTAACCCACTGAGCCACCCAGGCGCCCCTGAATTTCTTTTTTTATTTTTATTTTTACTTATTTTTATTTTTTTATTTTATTATTTTTTTAAATTTATTTGACAGAGATCACAAGCAGGCAGAGAGAGAGAGGAAGGGAAGCAGGCTCCCCGCCAAGCAGAGAGCCCGACGCGGGGCTCGATCCCAGGACCCTGGGATCATGACCCGAGCCGAAGGCAGCGGCCTTAACCCACTGAGCCACCCAGGCGCCCCTGAATTTCTTTTTTTAATGTTAAAATATATATCCATTTTGTTTTACCTTAACTATATATTTCAAAATAATTTATTCTAAAATGTGAAATAAGATACATTTATAAAACCTAGTCAAGGAAAAAAAAAACCTAGTCAAGGAGAAATTTGCTTGCAAGAATTCATTTCTAGTTATTGTTTTTCTAAAGTAGATGTTTAAATGGTAATCCAGTTTTTGTCCTTTGAAAAAATTTTCTGAGGCTTATAAATGCAGTAACATTTCACAGTAAACCTTGTAACCATATAAATGTAATTTTCATTCAAAATTATAAAAATTTTTAAAGAAATTCATATAACTATTTAAAAAACAAGAAAAATTAAATACAATTACTTTAAGTCTTAAACTTTGGTTACCATTATTCATATCTCTTTTAGCCTTTAAGCTTTTTGCTTCTAGTTAGTTCTCTGTGAATCCATTTAATTTGGCAATGGTGTCAGGTAGCTGAGCCTGTGGGTTTTTAAAGCTGTTTTATTTATTTATTTATTTATTTAAAAAGATTCTGTCTATTTATTTGACTGGCAGAGATCACAAGTAGGCAGAGAGAGAGGAAAGGGAAGCAGGCTCCCTGCTGAGCAGAGAGCTGGATACAGGGCCCGATTCCAGGAGCCCAGGACCATAACCCTAGCCAGAGGCAGAGGCTTTAACCCACTGAGCCACCCAGGCACCCCTAATGCTGTTTCAGATAGACATAGGGATTCTAAAGTTAGGTTACTTGGGAGTAGACTTTCTTCAGAGCTTCTGACTGAGTGAATTCCAGGAAAAGCTGATACCATTTGAAAACCACTTTCCTTTCTACCTGGGGAGAGTTTTCAACTGTGAGAGAAATCAGGGGATCTAAGAACTTGGAGAAAATACCTAATTGAATGTTATCATTTCTTTGAATTATGAATGTAGGCAACAACTGTCCCTAGTTCTTATTTTTTAAATACATAAGTAAAGAACACATATGCATCTATTTCACATATTTATCTTAGTATTTTAATATCTATATTTCAATATAATTAGTTTTGTCATTAGCCTATGTATGTTATGCATTTAAAAATATTCGAGGAGCGACGCCTGGGTGGCTCAGTTGGTTAAGCGTCTGCCTTGGGCTCAGGTCATGATCCCAGTGTCCTGGGATCAAGTCCCACATCGGGCTCCTTGCTTGGCAGGGAGCCTGCTTCTCCCTCTGCCTCAGCCTGCCACTCTCTCTGCCTATGTTCACTCTCTCTGACAAATAAAATCTTAAAAAAAAAAATTCGAGGAGAGGTCTGTAGTTTCCACTAGATATTAAAAGGTTTCATGGCCTCCCCCCAAATTTGAGAGCCTCACCTTAAGGAGAATTAATTCTTTTATATTTGATGAGAACAGAATTGCCCCCCACTCGTGGACATTTGCCAGACTCAGTGATAGTCTGGATTAGATTGTGTTAGAGATGAGCTGGCTAGAATTGGTTGCTAGGCTTTAGGAAGTGGCCTGGGTAGATTGTTTTCATTTCCATCATAGGTTGATGGGCAATTTATTGCCAGTGATAAGTGGGGAAATGTAATTTTTGTTTACTTGAAAACATATGTAATTATTTTTCTATACAAATTCATGACTTTGAACTATATTAGAAAATAAAAATGAGAAAAAAATACCTGCAATGCTTTCTGTTAAAATCTTTGTGTATCTTCTTACAGATCTTTTTATTTTTATTATTTATTTATTTATTTTTTCTTACAGATCTTTTTTTTTTTTTTAAGATTTTATTTATTTATTTGACAGAGATCACAAGTAGGCAGAGAGGCAGGCAGAGAGAGAGGAAGGGAAGCAGGCTTCCGGCTGAGCAGAGAGCCTGATGCGGGGTTCAATCCCAGGACCCTTGGATCATGACCTGAGCCAAAGGCAGAGGCTTTAACCCACTGAGCCACCCAGGCGCCCCCTTACAGATCTTTTTAATATGACACATATACCTATGAGTATGTGTATATGTGTGTGCACTTTATATATACACATATACATTAGACATAGAATGGAGGCAAAGATACATGTATAGAAATATACACACATGTGGGGTGTCTGGGTGGCTCGGTGGGTTAAAGCCTCTGCCTTCAGCTTGGGTCATGATCCCAGGGTCCTGGGATTGAGTCCCGCATCGGGCTCTCTGCTCAGCAGAGAGCCTGCTTCCCTTCCTCTCTCTCTGCCTGCCTCTCTGCCTGCTTGTGATCTCTCTCTGTCAAATAAATAAATAAAAATCTTTAAATAAAAAAAAGAAATATACACACATGTGACTATACATGTATATTTAGTTGTACTCTGTAAGTTGCCCATTTTGTTCAGTTTTACTGAGGTATATTTACATAATGTAAAATTCACCTTTTTAGTATGCTCTTCTGGGAGTCTTGACAAAGTCCTAGAGATATGTATTTCCCACTAAGGTCAAAATACAGAATAGTTACTTCACTCTGAAAACAATGTTGTGCCTCTTCTGTAGTCATCATCTTTCCCTTGCAATCGTTTCTTTCTTTTTTGTTTCTTTTACAAAATGTCACGTAAGTGGCATTGTACAGCATGTAGTTTTACATTTACCTTCTCGCATTTAGCACAATTTTCCTTAAGGTTTTTGGTTTTATTATTATTATTTTTTTTTTAAAGATTTTATTTATTTATTTGACAGACAGAGATCACAAGTAGGCAGAGAGGCAGGCAGAGAGAGAGGGGGAAAGAGGCTCCCTGCTGAGCAGAGAGCCCTATGCGGGGCTCGATCCCAGGACCCTGAGATCATGACCTGAGCTGAAGGCAGAGGCTTTAACCCACTGAGCCACCCAGGTGCCCCAGGTTTTATTATTTTTATACAGATTTTATTTACTTGTTTGAGAGAGAGAGTATGAACAGCGGGAGAGGTAGAGCGACAAGCAGACTCCAAGGTGAGCATGGAGCCTGGCGCAGGGCTTGATTCTAGGACCCCGAGATCATGACCTGAGCTGAAGGCAGATGCTTAACTGCTGAGCTATACAGGTGCTCCTAATGTTTTTGGTTTTAGATTATGCTTCAAGAATCTTTTATCAAACTGATGATAATAGTCATTTTTTCCCCTAATCATTCTATTGCTCCATTTTGAAATTTTAAGTCTTCAGTCAGTCTGACACTTGTTTTAGATGAATTGTGAGGTAAAGAATTCAATTTGAAAAATTAACCAGTTCAGCAATATTTATTAAGATTGGGTGACTAGTATAAAACTCTTACTAAATATTGATTTCCTCACAGGTAACACAAGTAGCAAGACAACCGGGACCCCCGACCCCTTCCCCTTATTCAGCACATGAAATAAGTAAGGGGCATCCAAATCTTGCGGCAACGCCCCCGGGACATGCATCGTCCCCTGGACTCTCTCAAGTAAGAAAAACTTTATTTTTAAAGAAATTTCCATATAAAAGTCGTTATTCTGGTTTTCTGAAGGAGACTTCTGAGCACTAACATACAGCATTACTTGGAGAATAGTTTTTATTTAAATTTATTTATTTTGTAATTTTTTAGACATACCTCTCATAATTGTGGCTACTGACAGTTTTATTTATTTATGTTTTAAAGATTTTATTTATTTATTTGTTAGAGAGAGAACGCACAGGCAGACAGAGGCCGAGGGAGAAGCAGGCTCCCTGCCGAGCAAGGAGCCCGATGTGGGACTCGATCCCAAGACGCTGGGATCATGACCTGAGCCGAAGGCAGCCGCTTAACCAACTGAGCCACCCAGGCGTCCCGGCTACTGACAGTTTTAAAACAGTTGTCTTTATTGAGTCATTCAAAATGAACTGTCATTGATACTTAGTTTTCCTTTTTTGTTGTTTAAGAAATTAGAGTATGGTTATAGAGTCCATTTAAAACCCCACTTGTTTGCTTTCTAGTGTATAATCTGCTAGTCTTCCTTCTCTCTTTTTGATGGAGTGGTGGTGGTTATTTTCTACTTAAAAAGAAATGGGTGTTTTTACCTCTTAGAGCAATTGTAGTGGGCTTCTTTGTTTCTTGGTTTGGTTTTTGATTTCATAAATAGGTTATTGGAGCTTCTTAGACTTAAAATTATATTGGATTGTTAAAGAATGTGAACTTCATAGTGTATTTCCAATTAACAGGTGCAGGGGACATTGAAACCCTGATGTAAAAAGTCACTGTGGGTCCTCTTCGTTTTAATTCATTTCCCAAGATACTGATTAACTTGTGCCATTCCACCATTTCATGCTTGTTTTGGCTTTGTTGTGGTTAAGAGCATGCTTAGAATTATGAAGTCTCTTACTGGAATGTCGAGAGAGTCAAGCTAATTGACCCATGCTGTTTGAGACTGTCAGTGTTTATACATAACAAATGCACATTTTATTAATGAAAAAATATTATTTTCAATTGTTCCTTTTTAGAACTTAGGTAATAAGAGATAAGGTATTACTTAGAGTAATGCTAAAAGTTGGTGATTGTGTTATAGGGCTGATTATTGTTCGTTTAAAGACTGTAGAACATTTGGAGAAGGAATGTACAACTTTCCAAACCCTGACTGATATTTTTAAAAATACATAAATTAATTTGCATCTAGTTTTATGCTTAAACTTGGTTTAAATCATTCCTATTTAATTCTGAGTTTTAAAACTAAAACGGCAAAATGAACTCTTAATTATTTAAAAGGAGGTTCTTGTGTTGATTTTCATGGCACGGAGCAGAACCACCCAAGCTATTAATATTGCGTATTAGTCTAGTTCTAATCAAGAAGAAAAAACTTAAGAAAAAAAAGAAGAAAAAACTACATAGTAATGTAAATAGAGAAAATTTAATATACAAGATTATTCAGGGGACACCTGTCTGGCTCAGTAGGTAGAGCATGTGACTCTTAATTTGGGGGTTGTGGGTTTGAGCCCCATGTTGGGTTATAACAGATTATTTTAAAAAAGAGATTATTCAGTATAATTGGGGGTTGGAGTAAAGAAGGATTGGCTTATTAAAGAAAGAGAACTCTAAAGAATATACAAATAGCAACTATAAGGAGCAGATACTTATCCTGGGGCTGAGACAATACATAGGTAAGAGCCTTCTTCTCCAGGGCTGATACTGGAGAGGTGGCTTACCTCATGGTACAGAAGTCATTGTAGTATTGTATCAGTGGAATATGGTAGAAATCATTCCTCTGGAACCTGCTGAAAATGTACTTTATTGAGTGTTGGGGAAGGCTGGATCCTCTAGTGCCAAACTCCTTTAGCAAAGAGCTGCTGCAGTGTGCAGGGGCTAGAGGCTCCTTGTATAGCCTCTTTGTTTACCATAGATACTTCAGATAACCTTGACTATGCTGGATTATAGGCCCCACGTGGTAGGGTAGCTTGCATCACAACCTAAACTTGCTGCAGGGTCTTCTTTTGTTCTGTTGTTAACTCAAAATTGTAACCCCCCAAGGTGACTTTGTAAGTAGGTCAAAGTGTGGCACACTCGAATGTGTAGTGTATGTTGTTCTTAAAATTCCTAAAAAGGCTACCAACCTTGTGGCTTTCCCTTTTTTTTTTTTCATGGTAGTTAGTGTTAGGTAAGAGACTTCTTTCCCATCTTGGGCTGAGATCCAGACTTAGTTGAACAGGGCATGCGCGCTCACAGAGTGGTAGAGAAGTTGTTGTGGTGACATTCCAGTAGAATTTACTAGAAATCCACCCTCTGCAACTTGCCAGAATGCTGCCCTCTGGGGTGATGAGGGAAAGCTCTTCACAGGTAGGTTTCTTAGAGGAGGTATTTTGCTGCCTAAGAAGATTCCAGGGGTAGCTGTTAACCAGTGGGGCCAGCTGGCTGCTGTGCATTGCTCTAGCAGCCTCGCACTGAAGATGTTGTGTGCTCTAGGGCAGCTGAGCACTGGAGAAGCCAGATTCTGGCAAAGCTGCCTGTAATGCAGGAGCTTGATGTGCAAGCCAAATAGGAACCAGGAATCAAAACCCTTTCCTCCTGCACTATTTCTGTAGGGCCCTCTATTGACAAAGCTTAACATTGTGTTAGCTGAAATGGAAAAATATTTAAAATATTTTTAAATATTTAAATATTAAGGAGCCTAGATCGATTTTGACTATACAGACAAACAAGATAATTTTTGAGCTTAAAAGCAACTGATCACTGGCACATAAAGCAAATAACTTAATTTTCAGTTTCAAATTCTTACTATTTCAAGTTATGATTTGACCTAGGCAGTTGGCACAAAGCACTTAAGTTTTCTGAAAGACCTTGCTGCTTAAAAATGCATAGTTTGCATTTAAAGATTTTTATTATTTATTTGACAGACAGATCACAAGTAGGCAGAGAGGCAGGCAAAGAGAGAGAGGAAGGGAAACAGGCTCCCCGCCAAGCAGAGAGCCCGCATAGTTTGCATTTAAAAAAGAAAGTCCTCTCTGAGGTCTCAGCTGCTGAGCCCACAGTTGCCTTTATGTATGCGATTTTATTAGTTGCCTTTAGAAGTCAAGAGTACATGAATCCTAGGAGAATTGTCACCATGTATTATCTGTCTTGCTTTTCTTTGTGGTCTCTTTTGCTACCATATTGCCTATTTGATGAAGGAACCCAATAATAACACCAATAACACCTGGTCACAGTCCCCTCTTTCCCTTCCCTTTCAAACAAAGGCTGATTTCGGGGATTCATTTGTTTCCGAGCAATGTCTTTTTTTTTTTTTTTTTAAGATTTTATTTATTTATTTGTCAGAGAGAGTGAACACAGGCAGACAGAGTCAGGCAGAGGCAGAGGGAGAAGCAGGCTCCCTGCTGAGCAAGGAGCTCTATGCAGGACTCGATCCCAGGATGCTGGGATCATGACCTGAGCTGAAGGCAGCCGCTTAACCAACTGAGCCACCCAGGCTTCCCGGTTTCCAAGCAATGTCTTAACCTCTGTTGATAGAATGAGGAATTTTTTCTGAGTGGCGTGCTTGGAAAATTGAGGAGTTTTGTGGGAAACTCAGTCACCTTAGGTTTCACAGTTGACATATTCGTGGAGCATAATGGAAAGCAGAGCCTTCAAATAGAGGAAAAAGGATTATAGGCTTGGGCTCAAACAGGCGTAGTGTCTGGGGCTCAGTCTTTAGCTTTCTGGTTACATGATGTTGTATAAATTATTTAATATTTCTTGAACGTGTTTTTGTTATCTGCTGTATAGGTGAGAATTTGAATTCCACCATCCTTCAGTAAGGTTATTATGAGGATTATATAAAATCCTGCCTAGATGTAGCATTTACTGTTTTCATGCCTGTCAGACTTGGTTCTCCTCAGGACTTAAGTGTGTGTGCCTGTGTATGTATGTGTGTCTAACTCATCTAATTTACCTACATGACTGATATTACTGTAAAATTCAGAAGTTCTCCCCAAGAGTTTTAGATCTCTTCAGGTTTTTGCTTTATCCTTTGTAGGATAAAGGAAGAGGCCAACCTTGTTTATTTTCTTTTAGCAGTTAGTGTCATTTATTCTTATGTACAAATCAACTGAAGCTAAGAATAAAAACACTCTTGGGCCCATGGGTGGCTCAGTAGATTAAGCCTCTGCCTTCAGCTCAGGTCATGGTCTCAGTGTCCTGGGATGGAGGCCACATTGGGCTTTCTGCTCAGCAGGGAGCCTGCTTCCCTCTCTCTGCCTGCCGCTCTGCCTACTTGTGATCTCTGTCAAATAAATAAATAAATAGATAGATAGATAGATA
>RCUC01120893.1:0-52520 GCA_003697995.1 Taxidea taxus jeffersonii
GCTTGATCCTAGGACCCTGGGATCATGACCTGAGCTGAAGGCAGAGGCTTTAACCCACTGAGCCACCCAGGCACCCCTCTAAAGCTTATTAATGAGATATTTTACATCTCTTTTTCATGTCAAATCATTGAAATAAAGAGAAAAGTCTAAAAATAATAAAGTGAGATTCACTTACTAATGGGATAATATCAAGAGATAAATCATGCATGTTTTGGAGTCTCAGACAGAAAGGAGAAATGGAAGGACAGAAAAGGAAATTGAAAATACAATGGGTAAAAAAATGTCAAAATATTGAACTAATGAACTTTATTTCTTAGAGAAGTTTTCTGTTCACAGCAAAACTGAGTGAAAAGTACAGAAGTCTCCTATTTACTCCCTGTTCTCACAACCTCCCTCACTAGTACCATCCCACACCAGAGTGATACATTTGTTACAAATGATGAACCCACGCTGACACATCATAATCACCCAAAGTCAGTTTACATTAGGGTTCACTCTTGATGTTATACATTCTATAAGTTTTGACAAATCCATAATGACATGTACCCACCATTACAGTATCGCACAGAATAGTTTCACTCCCCTAAAATCCTGTGTCCTGCTGATTGATCCATTCCTCTGATAACCGCTAATCTTTTTGCTGTTTCCATAGTTTTTGCCTTTTCCAGAATGTCAAGAAGTTGAAATCATATTGTATGTAACCATTCTAGACTGTTTTTTTTTCTTTCTTCCTTTTTTTTTTTTTGGTAATGCATGTCTAAGATTCCTCCATGTTTTTTCATGGCTTATAGCTTATTTCTCATTAGTACCAAAAAATATTCCACAGTCTGGATGTACCATATATTTTACCAACTCACCTACTGAAGGGCATCTCGGTTGTTTCCAGGTTTTGGCATAAAACTGTTCTAAATATCAATGTGTAGTTTTCTGTGTGTCCTTTTCAATTCATTAGAGTAAATATCAAAGAGCACAATTGCTGGATTTTCAGGTACAACCAAATTTAACTTTGTAATAAACTGTCAAATGGTCTTCCAAAGTGGCTGCACCATTTTGTGTTACGACCAGAAATGAATGAGAGTTCCTATTGCTTCTTGTTCTCATCAGCATTTGTTGTGACTGTTCTGGATTTTGGCCATTCTAATAGGTGTGTGGTAACATTTAATTATTTTAATTTGCAATTCCCTAATGACATATAATGTTAAGCATCATTTCATATGCTAACTTGCCATCTGTGTATCTTCTTTGGTGAGGAAAAATGTCAAATTTGATAAAAACTATTAAACCAATAAATTAACCTCAAGAAATTTCAGGAAACATATACCAACACTGCCATGTTGTAATCAAATTGTTGAAAACAGCAACAAGGAAAATCTTTAAGAGCAGCCTGAGAAAAATGAAGCATTATGTACCCAAAATAAAGATGTGAATTATGGCAGACTTGTCAGAAGCAATGTAAGCCCAAGTGATATAAAATGGCACCTTTAGAGAAATGAAAAGTAACTCACCCTTGAATTCCACACCCTGATTCTGTCTATGAAATAACTGCTATAAGACTTCTGCCCTTCTTCAGCAACTAGAGAACTGAGCAAAATATATTGATTATGTGTTTTCAGAATTTAACAAGATGCATTTAAGGACAGGGATCCCTAGGGAAAGTGAAACAGGATTTGCACACATCTCTAAAACATAACAAACCCAGCAGCAAATTCAGAACTCTAGGTTTTGTCTAATCTGTGTACCCCTCCCTTCTTCCAGTTGATATGCTTCTATTCATAAAACTTATGACTGTATTTTATACTGTGTTCTTTTTCTTCTTATTAATAATAATAACCATTATTATTCCCTAGTGGTTTAGACCCTGAATCTCATAGGTAGCATTGCCTTTTTGCTTCACTCTTAGCTGCTATCTCTCATAATTAATAGTTTACACTTTCACCGTGTGGGATACCATTTACAGGCAGTGCAGTTTTATTGATTTTTTCTTAATCTAATATTTTTATATTGATTGTATGTTGGAATAATATTATTTTGAATATATGTTGTTACATAAATTACATGGTAAAGTTATCTTTATTCTTATAGTTCAATGTGGCTATTATAGATAAAAAATTATATGTGTTTCATGTTATACTTCTATAAAAAAGCATGCTTTAGAGAAACAACAGAACAAATGAATGCCTGTATGGAAGAAAAAATCACTGTGACTTGTATCTAAAATCATTGTAGAAATAACTCTAATTAGATCATAGATTTAAGAATAAATACCCAACCTATAACCCATTTAGAAGAAAACAAAGGGAAGTATGTGATCTTAAGAAAGGAAATAATTTTAGATGCTATAAAAAGCTTGAGACATAAAGGAAAATATTGATAATTTAGAATTTATCAAAATTAAAACTTCCATTCCATGAAAATCAAAATTAAGAAAATTGATAGGCAAGATATATACTTAGAAAGGTGTTTGTGATATCAACATCTAGCAAAGAATTTGTATACAGAATAAAAATTCTTATGGTTTAAAAACAAAAAAACAATCTAATGGGATAAAGTAGCAAAAAATACAAATAGGCATCTAAAAATAGAGAAGTTATACAAATATTAATAAGCATATGTGAAATTACTCTAAATAAGCAGTCATCAAAATATACAAGTTACAATTATAATGAGATACCACTGCATAGCATTCTACAGTCTAAAATATAAAAGACTGATAATGCCATCTTGACTCAGACCTAGAGAAACATGAATTCTTACACATTGTTATTGGGTTTGGAGAACGTAAAATCATTTTACAGAGCAGTTTGATAGTTCCTTATAGAGTTAAATATATAATTATACATAACCCAGCAATTAAATGCTTAGGTATTTACCCAAGAGAAGTGAAAACTTATGCCACACAAATTTGTATACAAAGTTTTGTAGCACCATTATTTAGAATAGTTAAAAGTGTATACAATCTAAATGTCCAAGATGATTATGGATGAACAAGTTGTGTGGTATAGCCATACAATGAAATATCACACAATAGTAAAAGGATTGAAAATTATGATGAATGCAACGAGAATGAATCTCCGAAAAATTATGTTGAGAAAAAGAAGCCAAACACAAAAGAATATCCACTTTGTTTCTGTTTTTAAAAATTTCTAGGAAAGGTAAAAGTACAGCATATCAGTGGTTGCCTATACCATGTATGAAAGTGGAAAGTGACTGCAACAGGAAAAGAGAAAACTTTTACGGGTGTTAGGAAAATTATCTATGTTAATGGTAATAAAACTTATGCAAATGTTCACATTTCTGAAAATTCATTAGTGTGCACACTTAAGTTGGTATAATTTTATATGTGTTATGCCACAATGCATTTCCTTTAATAAAAAAATATCATGAACAGGTGGGTAAGGGGCAAGTGGCGTTAAAGTCAACTTTAGCTTTGTGAAAGCTGTAATATAAATATAAATATATAAATATAAATAAATAAATATATATATATACATATATATATCTCAAGTTGCTCTTAATTGAAAAACAGGGAAAATGCACACAAGTTTCAGCATAGAGATTTTAATTTATTTTAGTAGTGAGGGTTTTTTCCCCCACAATTACAGCTTCCTAAAAATGCAATAAGCTTGCTTTTGAGATGACAATTTCCTTCTCAGTGAAGATATTCAAGTATCAGCTGATGATCATTTTTAAGATATGTTGAAGAAGTACCTTAGAGATTAAAGTTTGTATTAACCAATCTTTCAGATGATTAAATAATACTAGAATCTATTGTAGAGTTCTGCCTGTAATGCTTTCTAAAATAGCTCTTATTACTATTTCAATTGTAGTCTCCAGTGCTGCATATGTAGGCAACAACTTTAGATCTCTGCACAATGTTTTTTTTTTTTTAACTTTATTTAAGCTTTATTTAAACATATAACGTAACCCCACCACCCTCTCCCAACCCTCTTCCCCCTACCCCCCTCAGTTTGTTTTATGACATTAAGAGTCTCTTTTGGTTTTTCTCCCTCCCGATCCCATCTTCTTTCATTTTTACTTTTCCTACCACCTTAACTCCCACCCCCATTGCATCTCCACTTCCTCATATCAGGGAGATCATGTGGTAGTTCTCTTTCTCCAGTTGACTTATTTCGCTAAGCATAATACGCTCTAGTTCCATCCATGTCGTCGCAAATGGTAAGATTTCATTTCTTTTGATGGCTGCATAGTATTCCATCATATATATATACCACATCTTCTTTATCCATTCATCTGTTGATGGACATCTAGGTTCTTTCCATAACTTGGCTATTGTGGACATTGCTGCTGTTTTTTTAAGATGTAATCTGGAAGAGAAGACAAAAGTGTGTAGCAAAATGCAATGTATTGCATATAGAGATATCCCTAAAGCTCTTTTTTTTTTTTTAAAGATTTTATTTATTTATTTGTCAGAGAGAGAGGGAGAGAGAGCAAACGAGCACAGGCAGACAGAGTGGCAGGCAGAGGCAGAGGGAGAAGCAGGCTCCCTGCCGAGCAAGGAACCCGATGTGGGACTTGATCCCAGAATGGTGGGATCATGACCTGAGCCGAAGGCAGCCGCTTAAGCAACTGAGCCACCCAGGCGTCCCCCCCGATATCCCTAAAGCTCTTATATGTCATAGAAGCAATGTCACATTCTTAATATGTTATCTCTTCCTGAAATATTTAAGTATTACTTAGGAACAATTATATAATTAATTAAGGCATGAATTATTTATAAAGATACCAGTTATTCCTAAAGTATTTGGAGTTTATTTTAACATGAAGGTATTTCTTAGAATACCTCCAGTAACTTCCAAAACATGTCTTTGAAAACCCAAACATATTTATCATGGTTGTATAACCCAGGACAACCCATGGAAAAATATGACTGTTCCAGATTATTCACCTTTAAAATTTTCTAGGCTTTGGCCTCCATTTTTCCTTAAGTATAAATAATTGACTGCAAACTATGGAAAAACTTATTTACCTGAATTTCTTTGAGATTCATCAGGTATATCAATTAAAATGAACAGATCTCCTCCATTACCACTACTCACTGCATGTGCTTCTAATTAAGCATTGGTGGAGATAGTATGGCTAATTTGAAGTTAAAGTCAAGGTAATGGAACTAAACAAGATAGTTATCTCCCTTTCTCCTTATTCTCCCTTACAGAGTTTTGAGGTCAGATATTTGTAAAATGAAAATATTAAGCCAAATTTAACAGTAAAATGGATTATTGACATCACTAGGGAAAGTAATCCCAGATTCCATTTATCCTGAAGTGTAAATTGCATACGAAAAGCAGCTCAAATTTAATTCATGTGAGAGCAATTGTCTTTCTGAGTTTTATTTATTTATTTATCTATTTATTTATTTATTTTAGATTTCATTTATTTATTTGACAGACAGAGATCACAAGTAGGCAGAGAGACAGGCAGGAGAGAGAGAGGGGGAAGCAGGTTCCTCACTGAGCAGAGAGCCTGATGCGGGTTCTTTATCCCAGGACCCTGAGATCATGACCTGAGCCGAAGGCAGAGGCTTAACCTACTGAGTCACCCAGGCTCCCATCTTTCTGAGTTTTAGCTTGGACCTCCTATTTGAGATCACTATTTCTCATTCAATGCCATCTTGATATTGATAGCAGGATAAACAGTTCAGCAGGGACCTAGATATACAGCAGTGTTCTTGATCCAAAGGACCAACAATCTCTGATTGTTCACATTTTATCCCAGTCCCAACACAGTGTTAAAGTCCCTGATATCGCACAGCACATTTTTAGTACTAACTGTATCTTCTAATTTTGGCAGAAATCCACTCCTCCACTTTTGTGTAACACATTAACAAACAGAAATTTAATTCCATTTATTGTTACTTTTATATCAATAGCAGGCATTCCCTTTTTGAAGCTCAGATCCTTAATATTCCTGTCCTCTGCAAGAAACATTCACTCCATTAATTCCCTCGTTCCCTTAGCCTATCTATGTCATACACATCTGTTAAGAAGACATTTCACCAGGGATGCATTTTCTCATCTTTCTAGATGACCAGACTCCCTGATACATGGCTCATAGTACCCTGGTAATATTTGCTAATATTAGTAAGTATTCATTAGACTGTAGGCTCCAGAAACAGGACAACACTTGTTTTTCTCAGCTTTGTATTACCAGCATCTAATGCAGTGTCTGGAGCATAGTAGAAGCTCTCTGCATATTTAATGATTAATGACTAAATGAATGAATAAGTGTGTTAGTAACTAGATAAATGGGTAGATAGTGTTTGTAATGCATGATACACTTACAAAGTCATCTCATTAATATTCACTCATTTATATATACTTTTCTACCCTTCCCATTTATATATTTTAGAATCACATTTAATTTAATCAGCAGGGATATAGGATTTAACTTGAGTAAACTATGATAATATGTATCAAAAACGTTTATTAATGAGTAAGCACTTTGCCAAGGCAAGAGAGAAAAAATTTAAAAGCCATTGTCATGTTCTTCACTCAAGAACATCATAATATTATTTATTATATACTGTTTACACATAAACATTCTCAGTAGCATGGTATCACCAACACTGTTATAATTTCCATTTCCTTCCCAATTACTTTGAAGTCTATATCTAACCTGTAGTCTTATTGAAATGCCTTGTTTTAAACCACTTCTCCAGTTTGTAAGGTCATATTATGGTCATGATGAATTTTGATCTTGATATTGAAAGTATTAATCAGTCTTTACAATTATAGAAAACTGTAAATTACTAAGTTTACAGACTTCTCCATCATCTAAATCATTGATGAAAATATTACATAGTTTCTGGCCCAATATTAATCTCTATGTAATAAAACTTCTGTTTACCTTGGTTAGCAAAAAACTATCAATGAGTTTGATTGTTCTACTTTGTTTTCAATCTATAGGTCAGTGCTGATCCATTTTGACCGATTTTTGAATAAATCAATAATTAGTATTTTTATAAGAGTAGTATTGAAGACCCATTTCAAATTTTGGATGAAAAAGTCTAGCATTAATGAAAACTACTAGCCAAAGTAGATTAATAATAGTTGGAACAGTTAAAGGAAATCTTAAATTTGCTCCTATGTTTACTTCCTTTCCTGTGCTGCTCCCCTTGTGACACTCTCATTTTCTGAATATGACTGCTACATGCAGGATGTCCTTCTTTGGCTGCTGCGCCATGAAGTCTTTGTGATTATGAGAGGTGATCATCTTTGATGGATGATGAGATAAATGTACTCATTCTCAATCTCATATTCATTTCTTGGACAATAAAATTATTTCACTTGTTGCTTGATGATGAGGACTTCTACCTCTGAATAAACAAGACCTTATTTCATCTTTTTATGCAGTCATCTATTCACAGTTCTGCCTCTCTCCAACACACTGTGACTGCTTAGGATAAATGAATATTCATTCATCTTTGATCCCCAGTGTCTTGCACACACAGTAATTGTACATTGCTATGCCATGAAGTAGGAAAATCTGGAGTTGTAAGGCATCAGCAGAGGGGGAATACAAGGACTCTCTGAATTTTAAGAACAACATACTTAAGATGGAATGAGTGAGTAATCCAAGGAGCAGCTAGCATGTCTTCAATTTTAAAATTCTATATTCTAAGCATCTCTGGATGAACTTTGAAATGGATAGATGGGAAATCTTTTTCTTTCTTTCTTTCTTTCTTTCTTTCTTTCTTTCTTCCTTTCTTCCTTTCTTCCTTTCTCCTTCCTTCCTTTCTCTCTTTCTTTCTTCTTTCCTTTTGGCTGATGAGGAAACCATGTGGGTCTCCATTCTCCTGACCTTTGTTGTTTCCTAAGGATATTTCTCTAACATCTAAACACAAATATTTTCAGGAAGCCAAGAAACACCAAAGAAAAATGACAAATAATAGAAATTGTTTTCATTTTTGAATGCTTGTAAAATACGCAAAAATATATTTACTAAATTTTTTCAATCAAACTTAGATTTCATGGGATTTCACTTGTCTTACTTACTGAAGAAAAAAAATCATTAAATAATCAACACGAGAAGATACATATATATATGTATAATATCATCATTCATTTAAAATTTTGAAATAATGTGTAGTCCCATAACTGATTTGGAAATTGTTAATATATTAAGAATAAGCTTATGCTTTTCTACAAGTTTTTGTAAACTCATATTAATACATTCTCTGAACATTATTTCACCTAGTGTAGTAGCTAGTGTAGATGCTTTCCAACGAGCAGCAGATGACTTGTTTAAATATTTGCAATGGATTCTAGTTAAAATAGGCTAAAAAATAGTGTAATAATGGGTGCTACAACTTACTATACATTACTTGTACTTGAGCAAAGTATGTTCTAACATAGTTTGAATGTTATTTGCTTTTCTTTCTATAATGACTAAATTCTATCTTTTACTACAAAATTGAGTTTGATTTTCAATTTTCAAATTAAAAATTTAATTAAAAATTTAATTTAATTTAATTTAATTAAAAAATTAAATTTCTACTCTTATTTTTCTTCTATTCTGAAAGCTGAAATTTTTAAAAAAGATTTTATTCATTTATTTGTCAGAGAGAGAGCAACAAGCAGGGGGAGCAGCAGGCAGAGCAGGCAGAGGGGGGAAGCAGGCTCCCTGCTGAACAGGGAGCTAGATGTAGGACTAGATCCCAGGACCCCTGGGATCATGACCTGAGCTGAAGGCAGATGTTTAACCGACTGAGCCACCCTGGCATCCCTGAAAGCTAAATTTCTATGTGAACCTTTATTTCTACAAATATTGAATGTCTTCCTATTAGGAGTAATTTTAATACAATTACTTTGTGCTTTGGAAATGCATCATTATCTTTAGGAAGGCTAAACAGAAACACTGTTTTCAGTGGAAAATTATAAAATATACTTTGGGAAAAGTTTAAAAAGAGTATTCTAATGATTCAAACAAATTTATATTTCAAGAATATTGTTAAGGATTTTCAAACTAATTTGTGTGATAGCCATCAATTAAAAACATAAGATGAATTCTTGTTATTTTAAAACATAATTAAGCAAATGAGAAGCTGTGCATAACTAGCTAGCATGATCTGAAAAAATAATTGGCTCATTAACTAAAGTATAACACCCCATTCTCATTTCTAGATTCTAATTGAGGAATGAATGGAAATAGTAAGGTGAGCTCATTGTACAATACACGTAACCAAGAGACAATGATAATTTCTGCACAAATGCCCATATTGTTTGAGATTTTTATTAATATGATGGTGGAGTCTAGAGAATGATGCTGTGAGAGAGCCACAACTTTGAATGCTGTATGTGTGAGCACATATGCACACACATGAGATAAAGCAACACAGATGAATTTGAAGACTTCGTTTTTCTCCTGTCTACTCCCATTTCACACTTAATTTGGTATGAATACTCACAGTCCATGCTGTAATATTTTTACTATATTCAAATGAATCCATCGGCAATATATGATTGCTTTGTTTTTGGAAAATTTTATAGATGTCATAATGCCAAAATTGTAATTCTGAAAAATATTTATCATACACATAATTAATTCTTTGTCTGAAGTATAGCCCTGTATCTTTAAAATGGTTTATGCATATCTTCTGTAAGCAGCATGTAACTGGAAGTTTTAAATCTATTTTTATTGTTTCTGTAATCAAATGTACTGTGATTATTGGTAATATGTTGCCTTATTTCTCCATGTTTTATCTTTTCCCATATTATCTTTGTGTAGTCAGATTTTTTTCATTCCCAAAAGGTGGTATACCTTTTTATCAATTTACCTTTTTATCAATTATATATGCAGTTTTCATATTTGATGGTTTCTAAAAATTTCAAATGTATTCCTAACTTTATATAGCCTTAAACTAATCATTATCTCAACTTCTTCCTAAACAGTTCATGGACCCCACAAGTTTACTTCTGGTTTCCAATCTTTCAGTATATTATCTAGTGTTTTAGTCCTACTTTGTACCTATACCCTTTTTACTATTATTTTTTACACTCAATCGCTACTTAAATGTATCTTTAAATTACTAATTTCTTTGCTGGTCATTATTCAATATACCCTACTTCTTCTGTTTGTATTTATTTTCTTTCTTGCTGAAGAACATTTCATGTACAGTGGACTCCAGTCTTGGCTAAAACCATGAAAATCACGTGAGAAGTCTTTAAAACTCTCAGTACTCAGGCACCTCCCTGGATCGATTAAGTGCACAAATCTTGAGATACTCATTCTGGTATCAGAATATTTTTTGTTGCTCCCCAGATGATTTCAAAAGCTGCCATGATTGCTTGAGTCCTTTTTTGGGAGTATAGTTTGTGTGTGATAATTCTACTTTGTCTCCTGATGAATGAAAATAGCTTTACTTACTTCCTGTTCTTGAGTGATTTAAACTAGGTATACAATTTTAATTTGGATAATTATAGGTCCTCAGGACTATGGAGATATTCTATTATCTTTCAACATTTTTTTTTTTGAGAAGATAACAAATATTTAAACCTAGCCCTTGGAAGCAAGGTTATTGTTTCCAGTCCCACCTTGAATTTCTTGGCTTTATCTCCTACTCATTACTCTAATGTTGAATATTTTTGCCCCTTAGATCTTAACACTGGGGATTTCTGTCCCCACACCATTTTTTGTAAGTTTGTTCACTTACTGTTTGTTTATTTATGTTTTAGCAGTTGTTATATATAAAAGGAACACATAAAAACAAACACGTGTGACTGTGTTTAGTTTGGCAGGAAGGATTTCCAATACCAATGTAGCCTATCTGATTGATTGAAAGCATCTCTTCCTTTCTTTTCTTTTTCTTCTTATACAATGAACTTGGATATTATAAGTCTTACATTCAATATAGTCTTTACATTTCTTAAAATATCTATGCTTGATGAGAATGTAACTTTATTTGTTGCTAAGACTACTTTTCCTGTTTGTAACTTCATGCAGAGTTCCAGCCTGTCACATCAGCATAGAATAATCTTAAACATTATCTATAATTGGGATCATCACTCTCTTTTAAAAATTTACTTCTAAGTATTTATCTCTAGCAGAAGGATTGTCCTGAAGCACTTTTACGCCTTAATGGATCCAATTGTCTGGACTTAAAATAATAGATTTCTTCATTACAGAGGCTTTTGTTTTTGAAGATACTGATTTATATTCTTTGCATATATTTTCATGTTTTATGTCCAGTGTAATATGAAGGGAATTAATTTATTGAATGTTAGGTTTAACAAAGAATCCAGCAGAATAGTGTCATTTAGAGGTTCTCCCCATTATTTCTATGAATAACAACAACAATAATAGTAACATACCAGATAATTTTTACCTATACCAATCTGACTCTTCTATTTTTTAAAATGCAGTAGAAGGTCCTTCACACTCTATTTGTCATTTTGGCTTTAAGGTTTTCATTTTGTTGGCTAGAAGACAGATAAAAGGGATTACGTACAGAACTGAGCCTGGTTTCTGCTAATCTCCAACTTGAATTCTTTCAAGGGTTGCAAAATATGATTCAAGTATTTCACAAGCCTTTATAACCTGAGCCAGACTTTGTCATCTGCCTCGTATATGTGCCATCGTGGGTGGATTTGGAACTGACATTTTATATCTCTGATCTCAAGTGTATAAATATTTGTTTAGAGTGACTATCAACATAGCACACAGGCACTTTCCTCTCTGATGTATAGATGATAGAATAGTTCTTAACTGGGGCCCTATGGATTGGGCAGGTGCAAACTATCAGAGGACAATGAGACACATTTTCACTGAACTCAGATTTTATGTTTTTCTATAGGCAAAATGTAGAGGAGTTGTTTCTATACCAAAAAAACCCCGCTATTTCTTATAATTTGGGTTACATTAAAGATATCTCATGTATATGCCCATTTATCTGAATCTATATATGGTGAATTGGTTTTCCCAAATACCTTATATGAGGAGTCTTTCTTTAATTTGGAATTAAAGATTCTGTCTAAAGATTCTCTTTTTCTATCATCTTCCAAAATACTATCTTCTAGGAAAACTGTCTTAAAACATTAAAAAAAAATGTTTCAGGCAATATTTTCTAAATACCCTAATGCTTACTAGATGAATTAATATTCTCAAAGATACTCATGCTCATTTCATGGAAATAAGATTAAATTGATGTTATGAGGGGTGCCTGGGTGGCTCAGTGGTTAAGCCTCTACCTTCAGCTCAGGTCATGATCCCAGGGTCCTGGGATCTAGCCCCGCATTGTGCTCTCTGCTCAGCAGGAAGCCTGCTTCCCCCTATCTACCTGCCTGTCTGCCAACTTGTAATCTCTCTCTCTGTCAAATAAATAAATAAATTAATTAAAAATAAATAAATTGATGTTATGAATATTATCACCTGTCATAAGATGTTTGTTAATATATTCAGTATACAACATAAAATCTGTCATTTTAATAAGATGACCTCAAATAGTTTAGCAAATCTTGAAAAATGATAAGGATTAAAATTATGGACATACAAAAGACAGAAGCTTAGAGAGCTTAGAAGGAATTTAGAGTCATCTATTTCTATACTATTTCTCTCAGATAGGGAAATGAAGGCAGGCACTTTAGCATGATTTGGAAATCTCGAAAAATGATATGATTTCTCTTAGAATTAAAGAATAATTTAAAGCTTTAAAAATTGAAAAACTGATAACATAAATTCTATCACTTATTCAGCATTTTTTTGAAAATCTACCTTTTGCCAATCATTCTACATATATCATTGTCCATATACCACTTATACACTGTACTTAGTTTCAAATAACTACAAGGAAGAATCTCCAAATATTAGTCTATGATGAGGAAATTAAGGAAGGTGCTGTGAGAAATTCTGTCATAATGTTAAATTTACTAAGTGAAACAAAATATCTTTTTATCTTAGAATATCCTATTTGCATTCTAATGAAGCTGATGATAGTGGTTTTATCTTGTAGTTTTCATGAAGCAAAATAAATAGTTAATAATGTGACATTAACCATTTTACACCCCCCAAAAAAATAATGTGACATAAATTTGGTCTCTCAAATTTATTGTCATTTCTATTGTTGTTGTTACTGGTAGAAATTTCTGTCAACTATTAGAAAAAAATGTGGAAATCAAGATCTGAAAAAAAGGACAAGATAACGAATAAGTAGAGAATATTTATAATCTATAAATTAGAAATATGCTCACATGCTAAAGAAATCATGGTGGTGGATGTTTTGCTTATCATAAAGCTTTAATAATGAGTAGGAGTTATCTAGGTGACTCGGGTGCGGGACAATATGTTAAAACCAGTGTTCGATCTGCTAGCAAAATTTGGAACTCTTTCTTTTATATCAAATTTCACTTAAGACTGTGCTTCTAGTTGGGGTACTTGGATGGCTCAGTTGGTTAAGTGTCTGCCTTCAGCCCAGGTCATGATCCCAGGGTCCTGGGATCAAGCCCTACATCAGGTTCTCTGCTTAGTGGGGAGTCTGCTCCTTCTTCTCTCTGTTCTTGCCTCTCCTCCATCTACTTGTGCTCTCTGTCAATAAATAAATAAAATCTTAAAAAAAAAAAAAGACTGTACTTCTAGCCAAAATGGAGTAATAGGAACTGGATTTACTGTGCTGGTTTAAACAATCAAAAGAGAACAAAATATACTAAACAATTATTTTTAAACATTGAACAATAAGCAACACAGGGCAATGGATTATATAAGGCTATTAATTATAGTGGTAATCTCTAAAAACCGGTGACATAATATTTTGTATAATATACTAAAATGTTCATGTCTGAACAAGTCTCTGTTCATCTGTACAAAATAAAGCTGGATTTTTTCACATTTGCTAACAAAATGAGTTTCATATTAGGACAAAATATTTAAATATGTTAAAATACTATAACGACTAGGAGAAAAATACTTTTATAAATTTTACATTTATTGCTTTAAGAATTATACCAATATATCTTGGCATAATTTAATACATGCAGCATCAATGAGAATAATCAATACCCATGGAGTGTTCACTGGATACAGGCTTAATAATGGGGCCAAATTAGCCCTAAACTAAATTCTTTATCAGTTGCATCCTAATGAAGCTTATAAGCAAGCCTCAAAATGATCAAACTATTTCTTAATTACATTCTAGAACAGAGTTCAAGAATCTTTAAAATAATACAAAAATACCCAACAACCAATAAAGTAAAATTCACAATGTCTGACATGCAATCTATAATTACCAGGGATGCAAAGAAGGAAAATATAACCCATAATAAGGAGAAAAATCAGTCAATAGAAACAGCTTGAAAAATGTTGTGGATGGTATAGTTAATAAACAAAGACATTCAAACAATTATTACAACTAATATCCATGGGTTCACAAAGCTAAAGGAAAATATCAATATTTTAAAGAGACATGGAGGATATAATTATAACATAAATTGCACTTCTAGAGATGAAAATACGGAGTTTCTGAGATGAAAAATAAACTGAATGGGATTAAAAGAGATGAGACAATGCAAATGCAAGATTAGCCTACCTGGAAAAGCAAATTTTTGCTGTTATAAAAGATAGATTCTGAAATTATGAAAATTTTCTTCAGTGTTATCAAAATTAAGCTCCTCTCTATGGTATGGATTGTCCTGCATAATGAAAATATTTAAAGTTTAAATACTCAAATAAAAATGTATTAATAAAAATAAAGTGTGAAAGTACAACACTAGTTATAAAGGAAAATAGTAAAAGAAAATAAAATAATTATATTTTATATATAAATAAAATAAATTAATAAATAATGTAAATTTTATATTATAAATATAGTTGGTCTACACAGAACAAAAAATGATAAAAGGATACTTATTTCCTTTTCTGAGAAACAGGAATCAATTTAAAAGGCAAATGAATATAAAGAATGATTAATTTTAACACATTATCAATCTTCAATTTTTTTTTTTTGATCACTGACAATATCCCCTGTAGAAAATTATAAGACTTTCAAAATACTTGTTGAAGAGTGATATGCCAAGATTTTTAATGGTTATGGGAGAAAGTATTAGCAAATCCTATCTTTGAAACTCAGTTCAGAAAATAAAGCCCTTTATGCCAAGTGAACTTATATTAAATAACTACCTTTCGGAGCAGCTCAAGAATAATAAGGTGCACCATTCTGGTGCTTTCCTACATGTCCTGTCCCCTATATATTGTGTATATAAGCTCTGTATTTATAGCTACATCTAAATATATATATATCTCCTAAAATACTATTTCACATATAATGAAGTCATATTTTCCCTATAGCTGTTCTAGTAGTCATTGAAAGATTGTTATTAATTATTATTCCATCTATCAAAAATATGTGAGATGAGAGAAATGTGCTAAAAGTTTGAACCATCTTCTGACTGAATTTGGTTTATCAGTAATTTTAGAAAAGGAAATAACTAGTTTATCATAAATTATTTTACTCCCTTTATTAGGTAGACATATCAAACTGAATCTGTTAGGGTTAGATGGATTTGTCTCAGAAGATAATACCTGTGGTTCTTACTTATGCTAAGACATATATCACTTGTGAATAATTAGACAAGTATATACATTATTAAAATAGGTTATTTTTTATGGTTTTACAAATAAATGTTACAGAAATAATTTATGATTAACTGAATAATCAGTTTGAAATGTGATTGAAGTATAAAATTATAAGTAAGTATTATTGATGTTTTTCTCCAAAGGGAAGAAAATGGCATTCTCTCATCACTTCCTATATTCTTATATAGAAAATATGAAAGTGGATTCCATCTGGTGTAATCCTCTAAGTGGGCTGTTGAAGTGATAGGTCTTTGGGTTTTTTAAAAGAAAATTCAAGCAAGAAATGCACTGGTTTTCATTAAACTTTTGAAGAGGGTGTAAATTATACGTGTTTTATCTAACATTGTGATTACCTGACAACCCCCATCAAATTAAGTTTGCAAAACTTAAGGCAACTTGGTGCATGGACAGGTATGCATGAGAATAGCATTGTTCAACCTCTGATTACATTGATTACACTGTCACCACTGTCTTATTACAAAGAAATTTTGTAGTAAGATCACTAAAAACAGTGATGAGATCCAGATATTCCAAATGATTTGAATGCTCTCAGCTGTAACATGGCTGAACACAAGTTTTCTTCTTCCTTTATAATGCTTTCTTCTACCCATTTTAGGCTACCACTTGGTGAAATTTTACAAAGGGAAAGTAATCTACCAAAATAGCCCACTTGAACAACAGTTTCTAATATAGACCAAAGATAGTATCTAAATCATCACTTTCTAGCCACTGTGACTTCTGTTTTGTGCTTTCTTAGTTGTCTTTCTCCCACAGATTCTTATAAAGATGGTTCCCTCAGGTCACTGAGTTTCCTTCTAAATACACAACTTTTAATGAGATATTCTGTTATCACTCACCACATCCAAATTAAAGCTTCTTCTCTCCAATCTTCTCTGTTATGTCACTGAGTAATATATTTTTTATAGTACTTATTTCTGCTTGAAATTATCTTGATCTTCTATGTGTATAATTCTTTATTTTATAACTCCCAGAGCAAAAATATAAACTCTGTAAAAGTAGAGATTTTGTTTCTCTCTAGGGCCTAGAACATTGCCACACATGAAAGACACACTCACAAATTATTTGTTTTTGAATAAATTAATGTACTATTGAAACAGAATTGATCTATTGATTCACAATTAATCTGACCCTTTGTCACATAAAAATATATAGAAAGTCAATAAAATAGCAACTTCTTACATATTAAAAAAGTTAATATTTTTAGTGTGCCTTTCTGATTGAAAATATTTAGAAGTGAGGAAGAAAAGTTTTACGAGTGCATGAAAATTTCTGCAGCTGTATATTTCTAGATCAATGACTCTTACATTCTGTTTTTTTCTTCCCCAATGAGGTCTTCAGTTTTTCTCAAATTTATTCTAAAACAATAGAGATTTAAGGTTTACATTGTTAGAGTTCTTCTGCTTAGGATAAAGAAAGTTTTAAAAATGTTACTCCCAGACTAAATAATGGGGGAAAAAAACCTTTCTTGAACCAGAGAGCTGAAACTTCAACCAAGTAATACATATTTCAAAAAGGGGGAAGCATCTGCAAGGAGAAATGAGAGACAGGACTAATCTTACTTTTGAGGAAGCATGGGAAGAGGAGGATCCTTGCCAGTTTCAACCGAAGTGGAAAAGACAAAGGTGCTACATTTCTCAAGAGCTTTTGAAGACCAGATGTGGGTTAGTTTCACACATATGTGGATTAGTTGGAGAAGTGAGAAAGAGACAGAAAAAAAAAAAGGATAAGTAGAGAGAGAGAAAGAGGAGAGAGGGAGGAAAAGAAAACACATCCATTTAAGTCACCAATATCAGGAATAAAAAGTACATCAGTACAGATGTTATGAACATCAAATATGACAAAAAATTATTTATTGTGAACAATTTTGGAGGCATTGATTTTGACATTTTGAATGAAATGGACAAAGTTGTAAAAAAACCCCACAACTTAAGAAAGCTCACAGAAAATGAATAGAAAATCTTATAAGCAGATATTTACTAAAACAATGGAATGCACAAATAAAGCTTTTTGTACAACAGATATTCCAAGTCCAGGTGTCTTTATTTGTGGATTATTCTAAGTATTTAAAAATGTTTTGCAAGCACTTCCAAGAGTAGAAAAATTAGGAATGTATCCAAACTCTCTATAAAGACCAAAAAATTCTAAAAGCTGATGAGAATATAAGAAAGGAAAATTATAGACTCATCAACAATATAAAACCTTAAGAGAAAGAAAAACATTGATCATATATAAAAGGTAAAAATAGCACTTAAATACAAAGAAAGAATACACTTGTGGAAGATTGCAGGGTATAAAGCATCAGGAATCTATCTCCTCACCTAGACAACAATCACAGCGGCAGGATCTAATATAACTATTTTGGCTTTGGAATCTATGAAGGCTTATAAATTTCAGGGGAAGGTTTGGACTCTAAATTGTGGTTAATTTTGATCAATTTAAGCTCTTTGCTCAGCAATTAGTTACCCATTTCCCACCTCAGAGTCTTGTGACAGGGTTCATGCATGCATCCTGAGAACAACTTGCACACATCATGTGGGAGCCAAAATAACCCAATTTAAAAATGGGCACATGAGGGGCACCTGGGTGGCTCAGTGGGTTAAGCCTCTGCCTTCGGCTCAGGTCATGATCTCAGGGTCCTGGGATTGAGCCCCGCATCAGGCTCTCTGCTCAGTGGGGAGCCTGCTTCCTCCTCTCTCTCTGCCTGCTTCTCTGCCTACTTGTGATCTCTGTCTATCAAGTAAATAAAATAAAATGGGCACATGACTTAGATATTTTTTCAAATAAGATATATGAATGGCCAATAAACACATGAAAAGATGCACAACATCACTACTTACTTGGGAATACAAAGCAAAATATTGTAATGCTTATTAGGATGGCTACTATAAAACAAACCAAAACCAAAACAAAATAGAAAGTAAGAAGTGTTGATGAGGATATGGAGAAATTGAAATCCTTGTGCACGGTTGTTGGGAATTCTCAGTTTTGTGGAAAACAGTACAGTAGTTCCTCAAAAAATCAAATATAGAATTACCATATAATCCAGCAATTATTCTCCTGGATATATGCCTCAAAGAATTGGAAGCAGGTTCTCTATGAGATATTTATTCAACCATGTTAATGGCAACCTGATTCACAATAGCTAAAATGTGAAAGTAACCCAAGTGTCCCCTAATAGATGAATGGACCAGCAAAATATGGCATATACATATAATGGAATATTACTCAGCCTTACAAAAGAAGGAAATTCTGACATACGCTACATGGATGAAACTTAAAGACATTATGCTAAGTTAAATCAACCTAGGACAAAAGGACAAAGCCTGTATGGTTTCATTTCAATAGTGTACCTAAAGTAGTTAAAATCTTAGGCAACAATATGGTTGTACTAATTACCACGGAACCACTACGGAACTATATGCTTAAAAATGGTTAAGATGGTGAATTTTGTTATGTGTATTTTATCACAGAGAAAATATATTAAAATATACAGAAATGTAAATGGGCAAAAACAGTTAAGGCAATCTGGAAAAGAAGAAAGCTGGGACTTACACTACTTGATATCAAGTTTTATAATACAGCTATTGTAATTAACAGAGTATGATACTGTTGCAGACACAAATAGAATAGTGGAGAGAATACTAAGATAAGAAACAAACATCACACATATATGAACATATTCTATGAAAAAATAATTCTGCAATGCAGTGGGAAAAAGTGGTGATTTCAATAAATGAGCCTATATCAATGGTTTTTCCACCACACACAGAAATGAATTGCAGATAGATTACATATTTAAATATGAATTTTAAACAATAAAGGATTTAGTAGACAACCAGAAATATATCTTAATGACTTCAAAGTAGGCAAACATTTCTAAAAATAGACATATGTGCTAAATATGAAGAAAAACAATCAATAAATGAATTTATATTAGAATTAACAACTCTTATTTATCAAATGCCCATTAAGTGAGATGAACAGTGGTAGAAGTTATTCCAACATCATGTACCTTGGAAGGGAATACACAGACTACTCCTGAAAATTTGTAAGAAAAAGATACACACACACACACACACACACACACAAGACAACCAAACAGAAAAATTACCACACTTCAGTAAACAAAGTAAGTTTTCAAATGTCCGTTTTAACATACAAAATGGTTGCTCAACCTGTTTGTTGTTAAAGAAATGCAAATTAAGGTTATAATGGATTACCACTACAAATCACTTAGAAATACTAGACTAAAAAAATAAGGAATGTATGCATTGTTGAAGATGCAGAACAACTGATAAAATTACTTTGGAAAACTGTCAGCCTCTGCTACAATTGAACATGTACAGAGCCCATGACTCAAAATTTATCTTCAAGATGTAGTTCCAACAGAATATGCTCAAATGTCCACCCTTTAGAAGACATGTATCAAAATGTACATAGAAGCCCAGTTCATAGGGCTATATACATTTCTGTTTTTATCCTTTTTTTAAGATTTTATTTATTTATTTGACAGAGAGAGATCACAAGTGGGCAGAGAGGCAGACAGAGAGAGAGACAGGAGAAAACAGGCTCCCAGCTGAGCAGAGAACCCGATGCCGGGCTCGATCCCAGGACCCCGGGTTCATGACCGGAGCCAAAGGCAGAGCCCAAACCCACTGAGCCCCTATTCTTTAATAGACAAAACTCCCTAGTGAAACACTAGGATGTTCTAACTTGTGAATACAGCTTGCATGAACTACTGTGTTCTGGCCTTCTCTTAACCCTTTAGAGCATCTCTTATTGTCTCCCTTTTCTATCTCATCATTCCATGTTCCTGGAACAGTGTGCTCTGGCCACGTTGAATTTTTTGTGTTTTCCCAAATGCACTAAGCTACAGTATTCACTAAGGTACATTTGTAGGCTCAGCTTTTCCTTTTACTCTTTACACCTCTACCCTTCCTCATTTTTTAAAACTATTCTTCAAAAACTGTTATTGTTCTTAACAGCTCAGCTCTCACTGCTCTGAGACTTCCTTCACATTCTTCTGTACTGTTCCACGCCAAAAGGAATGTGTGCTCTTCTTAGATATAACCTTTTCACTTTCTGCACATAAATATGACAAGACTGGCCATGACTGGGTATCATACTACTTGTATTTATTCCTTATCAGATTATAAATCCATTGAGGGATGTTGAGGAAAGGACTTATGGGCACATTCAATTATTTTTGATCCATTGATCCACTGTCCAAAGTTTGTTAGAAAGTAATTACTAAATAGGTATTTGCTCAACGACCAAGTGAATTATTAAGAGATTTCCCCTAATGAACAAGTAGAATTAGCTGTTTCAACATGCATATCTTCTATTTCATCTAGGAAATGAATGAAACTCATCCTTCCGTTCAGACAATATATGGTCCAGAATAAAATTACAGCAACATTTTCAATGTGTGATTCAGGGACTCCTGGGAGTCTGTAAGGTCAAGACAATTTTTCTTAATAACACTAAGACATTGTTGGTTTATTTCATCATTGTTACATAAGTGGAGTCTTCTAGATTGTGTACATCCTGTAGTATCACAGCAACTGGATGCAGAAATAATTATGAGATTCTAGATGTCTTCTACTGAGCCCGAGATTAAAGATATTTGTAAAAATGTAAAACAATGTCTCTTTTCTCATTGATATTTTCTTCCTGAAAATGTAGCTATAATTCATAAAAATGTGCAATTTAGACTCATATGTAATAGGTTTATTATTGTTATTCCAGAATCAAATAATTTTAAAATTCTCAGTTTTAAACTTCTAATGTGGGAAATATCAATAAATATAACCCACAAAAACTAAAGATCTTTGAGGGTTTTGATAAAAATGTAAAGTATCCTTACAGTAAAAAGTAAAAACAAACTGCGACTTCTGGGGAATGTGGTGGAGTAGGAGAAGCCCAAGCTCATCTTGTCACATGAATACAACTAGATAACAGCCATATAAGTGTAAAACCGCTAAGTTTTGAGGACTGAAGACTGGCAGAACAGTCTCTCCACAGCTAACTGTAGAGAGAAACCTGTGTTGAAGAGGGTAGGAAAGGTAGAGACATTGTTGGGAGCTAAACAGACCCACAGGACAATTCATAGGAGCAAGGAATTCTTTTTTTTTTTTTTTTCTTTTTTAAAGATTTTATTTATTTATTTGACAGACAGAGATCACAAGTAGGCAGAGAGGCAGAGAGAGAGAGGAGGAAGCAGGCTGTCCACAGAGCAGAGAGCCCGATGCGAGGCTCGATCCCACGACCCTGGGATCATGACCCCAGCCGAAGGCAGCGGCTTTAACCCACTGAGCCACCCAGGCGCCCCAGGAGCAAGGAATTCTTGGATATGGGGAGGAGAATGAAACAGACTCCCCAAACCAGGGAACTTGCACAGGGAAGATGAATCCTCGTAACATTTGGCTTTGAAAACCAGAAGGGGAAAATCTTGCAAGTTCTTAAAATCTTGCAAATTCTTAAAATCAGTAGGGCTTAAAATCTGGAACTTTCAAAATCAGGAGATTTGTGGAGGGCAGGAGGAAACTGAGTTAACACCCTTAAAGAGACAGAACAACAAACAGCCTTGTGGATAGAAGCAGCAGTTTGAAAAATTCTGGGGGTGTGTATACAGGAGGGAGATTTGTTTATTAAACTCAGAGCATGTGATAAGGGATCATTGGGAAATTTCTCCAGAAACAAAGGAGGTGGTAGATACCATTTCCCTCACTGCTCCCCAGAATAAATGCAGGAACACCCATGGGAACATGCAAGCACCAACACTGGATACCTAACTTGTTAACACCACACTTTTCTCCCACATTCTCCTGTGGACATTCCTCCTCCAGCCAGGCTTAGGCTCCATGTCCTGCCCCCTCTACAAAAGACCCTGGCAAACCTTATTAACATCAAGTCCAAACCCTGTGTGCTTCTGTAGATCCTCTTGTTTCAACCAGCCTGCTTAGGTCCTGGCAGCTTCAGGTCCCGGCAGCTTCAGGTCCCCTCTCATCTGCACAGAATTTACTGGCACCTATTGCCCCACCTCCACCTTTTTCTGCAGTTTGGTGCTATTGCATGTCTGGCAAACACTTGGTCTGATTCAATTTAAGCCCAAGGCAGATCCAGACTGGCCCACTAACCACACAGGGACCAAAGCCTGCCCATAATAGGCAAAGAGAGCCATTGCCAACAACTAGACTAAAGGCAAAAGGGGCTCAGCCACAATAGCAGGCCACATGCAACATACATAGGAGACATCCCTGAAGCTCCACATTCTGGTGAACAGGGGGTATTACACTGCAGGGCAAATAGGACCTCTTATTCATAAAGGTATTACTTCCAAGAGCAGGATGCATAGCTGACTTCCTTAACAGACACAGAGTTTGCCAAAATGAGAAGATGGAAGAATATGTCCCAAGTGAAAGAATAGGACAAAAATCACAGCAACAGACCTAAATGGAAGGGAGATAAGTAGTATACCTGATAGTGAATTTAAAGTAATGACCATAAAGATATTCACTGGACTTGAGAAAAGAGTAAAAGACCTTTGTGAGACCTTAACAAAAAGATAGAAAACATAAAAAAGTACTAATCAGAGATGATGAACTCAATAAATGAAATTAAAAGTGATCAAGATGGGATAAATAGTATACTACAGGAAGTAGAAGAATGGAGCAATGACCTGGAAGACAAACTAATGGAAAGTAATCAAGCTGAACAGAGAGAGAAAAAATAATAATAAGTGAGAATAAGCTCAGGGAACTCAGTGATACCATCAAGGGCAATAACATTTTCACCATAAATATCCCAGAAGAAGAGAGAGAGAAGGGCCTAGAAAATTTACTGGGACAAATAATAGTTGAAAACTCCCCTAATCTGGGTAAGGAAACAGAAATCCAGATCCAGGAACCACAGAGAGCCTCCCACAAAGTAAACCCAAGGAGGTCCACACCATGGCACATTGTAATTAAAATGGAAAAAAGCAGTGAAAAAGTGAGAATTTTAAAAGCAGCTAAAGAAAGGAAAATAGTTGGAAACAAGGAAAATCCCCATAGGCTATCAGCTGATTTTTGAGCAGAAACTTAGCAGGCCAGAAGAGAGTGGCATGACATATTCAAAGTGCTGAAACAAACAATCAAACAAACCCTACATCCAAGAATACTCTAACAAGGCTATCTTTTAGAATAGAAGGAAAAAGGAAGACCTTCTCAGACAAACAAAAGTTAAAGAAACTCATGGCCAGTAAACCAGCCCCACAAGAAGTATTAATGGGGTCTTTGAATGGAAAGGAAAGACCATAAGTAGGATTAAGAAAAGTAGGCAGCACAAAAGCAGTAAAAATCAGTATACCTATAAAAATCAGTAAGGGCATTCACAAAATAAAAGGATGTAAAGTATAACACCACATACCTAAAATGTGGGGGAGAAAAGAATGGGTTCATACTTAAGTGACCATCAACTTAATATACACTGCAGTATGCAGAAGATGTTATGTATAAACCTAATGGTAACCGCAAATCAAAACCAGTAATATATATGCAAAAAATAAAGGGAAAGGAATCCAAGTATGTAGTATTAAAGGAAGCCAGCAAACCATTGGAGAAGAGAGCAAGAGAAGAAAGAAGCAGAGAAGAACTACAAAAACAACCATAAAACAAGTAACAAAATAGCAATAAATACACACCTACCAATAGTAACTTTGAATGTAAATGGACTAAATGACCCAATTAAAGGACATGGGATGACAGAATGGATAAAGAAAGCAAGACCCATACATATGCTGCCTACAAGAGACTCATTTCAGATCTAGAGACATATGCAGACTGAAAGTGAAGGGATAGAAAAGGACTTATCATGTAAATGGCAGTGAAAAGAAAGCTCGACTAGCAATACTTATATTGGAAAAAATAGACTTTAAAACAAAGACTATAACAAAAGACAAAGAAGGATACTGTATAATAATAAAGGAGAACATTGAACAAAATGTATAAAAAGTGTAAGTATTTATGCACCCAACATAGGAGTACCTGAATACATAAAGCAGATAATAACAAACAAAAAGGAAATAATCAATAATAGCACAATAGTAGGGGCTTCAACACCCCAGTTACATCAATGGATGGATCATTCAAACAGAAAATCAACAAGGAAACAGTGGCTTTAAATGACACATTGAGGGGCTCCTAGGTGGCTCTGTTGGTAAGCATCTGCCTTTGGCTCAGGTCATGATTTCAGGGTCCTGGGATCAAGCCCCATGTCAGGCTCCCTGCTCAGTGGGAAAGTCTGTTTCTTCTTCTCCTTCTGTTTCTCCCCCTGCTCATGCTTTTTCTTTCTCTAATAAATAAATAAAATCTTTAAGAATAAATAGATATATAGATAATAAATAAATAAATGATGCATTGAACCAGGTGTATCTAATAGAAATATTGGGAACATTTCATTCTAAAATAGCACAATATACAGTCTTCTCAAGTGCACATGAAACATACTCTAGAATACATCACTTAGGCCACAAAACAAGTCTCAACAAATTAAAAAAGATCAAAGTCATACCATACATCTTTTCTGACCACAACATCATGAAACTAGAATTCAAACTAAAGAAAAAAATCTGGTAGTAGCACAAATAAATGGAGGTTAAATAACATGCTACTAAACAATGAATGGGTCAAGAAATCAAAGAAGCAATAAAAAAATGCAAAGAGACAAATGAATATGAAAACAAAATGGTCCAAAATCTTTGGGATGCAGCAAAAGCTCAAATAAAAATCTCAAATAAACAACCTAACCCTAAATCTGAAGAAGTTAGAAAAAGAAAAATAAGATCCTATAAGCCAGTAGAAGGAAAGAAGTAATAAAGATTAGAGCAGAAATAAACAAAGTAGAAACTAAAAAAAAAACAACAGAACATTTCAATGAAACCAGGAGATTCTTTGAAAAAAAAATCAACAAAAACTTTAGTGAGATTCATCAGAAAGAAAGAAAAAAAGAAAGGAAAAAAGAAAGAATTCAAATAAAATCAGAAGTCAAAGAGGAGAAATAACAACTGACACCACAGAAATATGAAGGATTCTAAGAGAATATTATGAAAAATTATAGGCCAAAAAATTGGGCAACCTACAAAAAATGGATAAATTCCTAGAAACATATAACTTTCCAAAACTGAAGCAGGAAGAAATAGAAAATTTGAAGAGACCAATTACCAGCAATGAAATTGAATCAGTAATAAAAAAACTCCCAACAAACAAAAGTTCAAGATCAGATGGTTTTATAGGTGAATGTTACTATATATTTTAAGGAGAGTAAATACCTATTCTTCTCAAACTATTCCAAAAAAATAGAAGAGGAAGGAAAGCTTCCAAATTCATTCTATGAAGCAAGAGTTACCCTGACCAAAATCAGATAAAGACACTACAAAAAAAAAGAACTACAAGTCAATATCTCTGATGAACTTAGATGTAAAAATCCTCAACATAATATTAGCAAACCAAATCCAAAAATACATTAAAAAAATCATTCACCGTGCTCAAGTGGGATTTATTTCCAGGATGAAAGGGTGGTTCAAAATTCACAAGTCAATCAATGTGATACAGCATATCAACAACAACAAAAAAGGATAAAAACTATAAAATCTTTTCAAAGATGGAGAAAAAGTATTTGATGAAGTACAGTGTCCATTCATGATAAAAAATCCTCAACAAAATAGATTTAGAGGGAACATGCCTCAACATAATAAAGGCCATATATGAAAAACCCATAGCTAACATACGCAATGATGGTAAACTAAGAACTTTTCTCCTAAGGTCAGAAATAAGACAAGGATGTCCATTCTCACCACTTTCATTCAACAAAGTACTGGAAGCCCTAGCCATAGCAATCAGACAAGAATAAGGAATTGAAGGTATCTACATTGGTAAAGAAGAACTAAAACTTTGACTATTTGCAGATGACATGATACTGTATTTAGAAAACCCTAAAGATATACCAAAAATCTATTAGAACTGATAAATGAATTCAGTAATTTTGCAGAATACAAGATCAATACCCAGAAATCTGTTGCATATCTATAGATTAATAGTAACAAAAAATTAAGAAAACAACCCTGTTACAATAGAACCAAAAATAATAAAATACCAATGAACAATCTTAACCAAGGAGGTGAAAGACCTGTACTCTGAAAACTGTAAAACACTGATGAAAGAAATTGAAGATGACACAAACAGAAAGATATTCTATGATCATGGATTGGAAGAACAGATATTGTTAAAATGTCCATATTACTCAAAAACAATCTACAGATTTAATGCAATCCCTGTCAAAATACCAAGAGTATTTTTCACAGAACTACAACAAATGATCCTAACATTTGCATGGAACACAAAAGACCCCAAATAGCCAAAGCAATTTTGAAAAAGAATGAAATTAGATGTATCACAACCCAGATGACAAGATAAAATACAAAACTGTAGTAATCAAAACAGTATGGTACTGGCACAAAAATAAATACATAAATCAATGGAACAGAATTGAGAACCCAGAAATAAACCCATGATTATATGGTCAATTAGTCTTCAAGAAAGACATACAGATGGCCAACAGGCACAGGAAAAGATGTTCAACATCACTCATCATCAGGGAAATGCAAATCAAAACCACAATGAGATATCATCTCACACCTGTCTGAATGGTTAAAATAAATAAACACATGAAACAAGTGTTGGTAAAGACGTGGAGAAAAGGGAATTCTTATGTACCATTAGTGGGAATGCAAACTGGTGCAGCCACTGTGGAAAATAGCATAGAGGTTCCTTGAAAATTAAAAGTAGGACTACTGTATGATCCAGTAATTCCACTACTTTGTATTTACTCAAAGAATACAAAAGCACTAATTTGAAAAGATATAGTCACCCCAAACTTATTGCAGCATTATTTACATTAGTCAAATTATAGAAGCAACTCTAATGTCCATCAACAGATGAAGGATAAAGATGTGGTATATATAATGGTATAATAGCCATAAAAGAGAATGAAATCTTGCCATTTGCAAGATGGATGGAACTAGAGAGTATAATGCTAAGTGAAATAAGTCAGTCAGAGAAAGACAAATAACATATGGTGTCCCTTGTATGTGAAATTTAGGAAAGAAACCAAAGAACAATGAAAAAGAGAGACAAAACAAAAAACAGACCCTTAGCTATAGAGAACAAATTGATGGTTGCCAGAGGGAAGGTGTTCAGAGGATGGGTGGAGTAGGTGATGAAGATTAAAAGTACACTTGTCATGATGATCACTGAGTACCATATGGAATTGTTGAATCATTATCTTGTACACCTGGAACTAGTGTAGCACTGTACGTTAACTATACTGGAATTTAAAAAAATGAAAGCAAAGATTAATCTAGAAGATTGATTAATATTGTTGGATCTGACTTGGTCCATTAATTCCATGAATTTAGAGATTAGTGATAACTTTCTGTAAATATATCCATTATGTTACTTGAAAGGAAAGGTTGAAATTTTCCTGAAGAAATATTTACTTTATCATAATCATTTAAAAAAATGACAAAAGAAAAATAGTATTTTCATGTAAAAAGAAACTTGAGAATAAGTTTAGACTATGAACCAGAAAGTGCAGTTACAGATGTATAATGCAAAATGATTGTTTCCTCTGTTTTTTCTAAGTTTCTTGAGAATTTGAATATGCATAATAATGATGTTATTCACAATAATTTCCATATGAATTGGACTGAAGATGCTGAAATTATTTTATATTCCTTTTGTTTCAGAGTGTCTGATTTATATACTATGTGATTGGAAATTGGCATTTTATTTTTGGCTTTCAAATTAACTTTGTGCTATATCTCTACAGCTTTTGAGGTTTTATGTGTGAAACTACACACATATATAGTTTCTATTTTAGTAATATAAAAAATAATTTCCCTCACAGTTATTTGTGTACACAAAAATACAATTTGATCATGAGTTGTTTACCATTTTAAGAATCATCTAATGCAATGTTAGCTATTCCTGTTTCAATGATTACTACTACTTTGATTCTATAATCACTAAATACAATATAATTGAATACGGATTCTTAGAAAGATGTAGAATAAAAATTCAATTTTTATAGTTATGTTTAAAAAATAATTAAATTATCATAAACCACAACTTGTGTCCATACATTAATGCTGAATATTCTAGTAATTTCATGACATAATTTTCCAGTGCATCATACGTTTCAGGGAAAATTAACCATATTTATCAGAATTTTATGCCTTCCGGTACCCTCTTTAGTTTAAGCAGCATAGCAACATATTTCTTTTTAACATCAATATAGAAGAATTGACTTTTAAAATTATGTAGTTACAGAAATAGAGCAGGAATCGAGATAGAAGAAATTATGTAAATTTGCTCTTGGACTTTGACTTTTATACTATCTCTTTTTTTATTTTTAGATTTAATTATGAAAATATCCAAAGCATACAAATGTTAAGGATAATGATATAATGAATCTTGTTTGTCTATTCTAAATTTAGTGCTAATGAAAATTCTGCTACTTTGTCTTCATTTATCATGTCTTTTTTTAAATTGTTGGAGTTTTTAAAATCAGAGCTTCTTTAATATTAATTTTCATAAAAATCACTTGGAGATCTTCCTCGAATGGGAACCCTGATTTAGTCAGTCTGTGGTGGTGACTGAGATTCTTCATTTCTCATATGTCCCAGATGAAACCAATGCATCTGATCTAGGGACCATACTCTGTAATATATTTGTTAGCACACTTCAAATATTATGGTTTTTCAGCAGTACCTACTTCGATATGCATTTCCAAAAACATGTTTTTTTTTTACAAAAACATGTGTTAGCTCACTTAAAAATTAACAATAATCATTATCTAATTTCCAGCCCATTATCATGTTTCCCCAATTATCTTGATAATTTATTTTTATACTTGATTTATACAAACCCAACTTGACAACTCAGTGCGCAATTTATCTTGCCTCTTGAATTTTGTTTAATATGTAATGGCCTCTCATTCTTTTTATTATTATCATTATTTTTAATATATTGACTAATGAAAGTTATCCTATAGAATATAGCACAACTTGGGGGTTGTCTGTAGCCATTTTTTTTTTTTTTGGAGTCTTTTAGTTTGTCCCTCTATTTCCATGCATATTTAGGGCAAAACAGAAATTTCACTTTATTGCTATTGCTTTTGCTTAGTAAATGTACTTTTTCTAGTGTATCTTTTTTTGTTGAGGGTATAGTTTTTGTGGGGTTCTCTTATCAACTCTTTACTAATGTTATTTGAGACCTTGTCTTTTTCCCTTCCTGAGGCTCCAGGATTCTGAAGAATTCAAAATGGCTTCATTCTCTACAGATCCCATGTTCTTAGATCTCTAAGATCCAAGAGATTTAAGAGATCTCTTAGATCTCTAAAGATCCAAAAGATTTAAGAGATCTCTTAGATCTCTAAAGATCCAAATGTTTTCTTTATGTTTAAAAATTTTATTATAGACTATTTCAAACCTATACAAAAATAAAGAGAAAGAATAATCTATAATCTGATGAATTCCTATATACACATCAAGATAAAAAAAAAGGTCAATTTTCCAACTGATGTCATTTTGACCTATAGGCCCACTCACCCCTTCAAAATAATGTTGAATCAAATCCCAAATAACGCATTTTATCTGTAAACCTTTCATTACATAACTAAAAGATAACTTAAAAATTGTTCAAAACATATCTAAAGATCATCTTACACCTAAAAATTCATAATGATTTTTAAAAAAAAAATTTATCTATATGAGATAGTGAGAGAGAGCGAGCAAGTGCACAGGCAGGGAGGAGGGGCAGAAGGAGAGGGCTAAGCAGGCTCCCTGCTCCACTGGGAGTAGTGTTGACCTCTCCCAGGCTTATGACCTGAGCGGAAGGCAGATGTTTAACCAACTGAGCCACCCAGGTGCCCTCAAAATAATTTTTAATTTCTTCAAATACCCATGTTTTATTCACATTGTGTCAGTTGTGTTATAATTCTTAAATAATTTTAATCAAAGTACAAATTAAGTTCTATATTTTGTAATTGGTTTATTTGTTGACATCTTTTGTTTAAATCTTAGTCATCTCTTCCTGCCTCTTGTTTGTATGTTGCTGATGTGCTTGGAAAAAAACCAGAATATTTGTCCTATTTCCCATACTCTAGATTTTGACAATTGCATCCCCATAATATCATCTGATACATTTTCTGCCACTATATTGTTCATTAGATATAGAGACCTAATCAGATTTAGGTTTGATACACTTGATAGGTAAAAAACTAAATTTATAGATATTTTCATGACTTCTATTATCAATTTTAAATTTAATTTGAAATATGGAGTTTTTCACAAAAATCTAGAAAATGCTTGATCTCCCTTTTTCCTCCTTGTCCTCTTCCTACTTTTTGTAAAAAAAAAACTAATTTTCAAAGTAATGGTTTGGTTATCTATTTCTTCCAAAGATGACCAATCAAGCTTTTGTCACTGTTGTTTCATAATACCAATAGTAAACTCATGAATTTAAATATATTTGATGTTTTGATCCAGTGCATTCATTTTTGAGGAGTATTAAAATACCCCAACTATGTACCTTACAACCTATTCAAATTTGTTTCTTCAATGTTTTTGACAAGACCATAGTAGTCTTAGATGGAGTTTATGCTTTTTTGTAATAAGAAGAATAGAATGCAGCACCTTTTAAAAAAAAATAGTCGATCAAATGATTTTTTTTAAAATCCTATACTTCTGCATGCCGTGGGGTGGGTTTGCAGAAAGCATGTTTAAGTGACTAAATTTGATTAAAGAAATAAAAGAAAAAATACTATAGCATTTTTAATTTATTAGTTTTTACATGAGATTCTGGACAATCTCTTTGGGTTATGGTATATAATTTTTCTACCCAAGAGCATTATTATATTTTGCTGATGAGCTAAATATCATATTTTTGTATTCCATAAAGTTTAAGTACATTTGCTTCAATTGTTCTATCTGTATTCTTCCTTTACTAAACTCATTTCAGTAACAAGGCCATTGATTGTGGAATAAGCTGTTTATCTCAATAATATATCAAAGAGGGTGATTTTTATAGTTATTAAACCCAACTATTTATGTACCAGTGGCTATCAATTTTATAAAAGATCATAACATACCATAATTTGTGGTATGTATAGAGTCCATATTTTATTAGAATAAACTTATTTATCTGAACCACACTTTCTCTCCAGGCCATCATATAATCAGATCTTCAAAATATATCATAGAAAGAAAGTTGGTCTCCTGAAGGACGTCCAGACTAATTTTAATGGCTATACATATTTAATATAATACTGTGCTTTGGAAACCATTTGTCAAATGGATGTTAAAATTTAAGGGGACTAATTTAACTGAGAACATTGGTAATTCTATAAAGTGTAAATACAGTATAGATATCAGTGATTTCACAATGCGAATTATTAAATTCAGTGAAAATCTTTCATCTTCTGTGAATTAGTTAATTCCACTTTGTTTTATTTTTATTTTGACTGGAAGGACTTTACTTTCAGAAATCTCTCTCAAATAAATAACGAAGTTTAAAACTTACACTTACCAGGTTATTGAGCACATTACTTTTCAAGATGGCTGCAACTGCTGTAAGAAAAAGCAAGATAACATAATAACAAATATTTATCTAGATACATCATTTAGTGCCCACTAAATTTGCCTCTGAACTGCTTTAAATTTCTTTAATAAAATAGGATAATAATTAAGCCTGGGTACTACCCTTATGCCAGTTACCACATTAGCCTTCTGTTTTTGTCCTCACCATGTATTTTCAGGGCAAATAAAATCTAATTTATTTATAATTAAGTAATTCTTAGTATTTCTAGGGGAAAGATCAACACTCTTGGGAACAAAGAAACCAGGAAACAGTCTGAAATTTCCTTGTTTTCATTGTCATTATCCAAGAAAAGTTTTTTTTTTTTTTAAATATGTTTTATCATTGTAGGAGAATTGCCATTGACATGGAGAGTAATTTGTTGCAAATTATCTTCAGCATAGTTCACAGCCACGCATAACAGAACAGAAAATGAGAGTCTTACACAAATAATCCAGGTAGAAGATACATTAAGATTCCCATTGTGACATGCCATGTGAAACAAAGTTAATTTAAATTAGTCATCTGTATTGTTCTATATTTTATACTATGCAAGATACCAACTCATTTCACAAAGCCACAGCTTCTACACATTTATGACTGAAGTAGAATGCTGCACACTCCCACTTAGGAATTGCATTACAAATATTCTAATATGTTCCATTAATAAAGGTTATTTGCAGTGCTGTGTAGAATTCTTACTCTATCAAACATTTCTTTTTTCACAATTAAGTTTTAAGTTTATAGCTTCTTAATGTGACTATGCAATGTTCTGACAGTGTTAAAATTGAAGGAGGAAGATTTTTTAGATCAAACATTTTTTATCAATCTATTTTTAAATGATAGAAGGAATTATTTTGGTTTTATGTACCTAAATAGCTGGGTTTAATAATTAGGAAGAAAGGGGCACCTGGGTGGCTCAGCGGGTTAAAGCCTCTGCCTTTGTCTCAGGTCATGATCCCAGGGTCCTGGGATGGAGCCCCGCATTGGGCTCTCTGCTCCGCAGGGAGCCTGCTTCCTCCTCTCTCTGCCTGCCTCTCTGCCTACTTGTGATCGCTATCTGTCAAATAAATAAATAAAATCTTTTAAAAAAATTAGAAAATATGTAAGGGAAAAGTGGGACATTGTAGACCAAAAGAATGTAGTGGCTGAGGGAGCAAACATTATATGTAGATGATACAGATACAACTGTCTATTTTTGTTGTTGTTATTATTCATGGTGTCGCAAAGAGTTTAACCTAAATTAGTAAAGATGAGTTCAGGAGCTAAGTTCAGAAAGGTAAGCTGTGACTGAAGAAAAGCCTAGTTTAATAAGCTATGTATTCCACATTTTAAGAATGCAGAGAAATTAATGGATTTAAAGACTTAGTGATTATCTTACTTTAATTAAAAAATCACTATTATCAAAAGGTAAAGGGCAAAGTTAAAAGAACAAAACACCCATATATGCAATATTTACTATATTATATAAATATATTCTCTCCTTTGAAACTAACCAGTTATTCCTATAATTATATAAATAATTATTCTTTCCAATCAGTGGATATTTGTTTGAACTTAAGTTATGGAAAGACGATCTTTCCTCAAATATAGGTTTGAATATGGGTTTTTCCTAAAATAGGTTCCATAGCTCCAAATAGTCTATCTAATGATGATTTCATTAGTGCAATGAGATTTAGAAGCATGGATGGGTCCTATAATTTTTTTTAAAAAATCCCTCTTAATGATCAAGGTTGATATCATTAAATGTCAAGTGATCTGTTACTGAAGGGCAAAGAAAATTCTGACACACTATTTTTCATATCTATAACTCAGTGTCCTAGCTTAAAATCCCTTCTGGAAGTTGAGGGGGAAGAATGTGGTGAAACAAAAACACACCTGATTAAAACACATGGAAAGCAACAAACAGGGAACCTTTAGAGCTCTCCAAAGGAGGGAGGTCTTGTGTTCTTGAGCCCAAGGGCATAATATATTTAGTTTTAGATAGTTTTTGTGACAACATGAGCCTTCATTCCACACTATCATTTAAAAAAGTGGCCCAATTCAGAAATGAATAATAATCCTGAGAAATACACATATAATCTATAGATACTGCAAAACAGAAGGATAAATAAAGTTAAGTAAAAAGCTGAGAAAGGATAAAAAAGGAATTTTCTATTAAAATAACTCTACCAACAATATATACTTACTAAAAAGATAATAATAGGGTATATTAAGAAACCAGAGCTATTATAGGTGCTTATAAGAGCAAGATATAAATTAAGCTAGAAAACATCAGAAAAATATATAAAGTCATGACAATGCTGGAAAACATTAGTGAGGAAAAAAATTAGAATAAACACCACTAAAATGATAGGGAATGAAAAGGAAATTCAGTCTATGCCCAATTGAACAAAAATACCTCTTCAAAGTGATACTAGAGAAATCCTTCTTAAGTTTCATGGCCTATTTTTCAAATATACATGCACGAAGTAGACTGATCAACACCAAAGTGAATATACTTCAAAGATGAGTAAGAATTAATGTAAGTATATATACACATACAAAAGACCAGCACATACATTGAAAAAAAAAAACCCACTCTGGCATGATTTATTTGCAATAATACTTAATGCTTACATATTTCTTATAGATTCAAATGAAAATTTATTTAAATGCTATTGAAGAAAATCAGGAAACCAATGAGAATGACAATGACATAAATAAAAAGTTCAAGACACTTTTGCCACTCTAAGAGCTTTCCACTTAGAAATGTGAAAAATTCTATTAACTAACCCTTCAGTGAAAGATTAAATAGAAAGAGATTAGAAAATTTCTGAAAAAATTCATAAAAATACATTTCAGAATCTTTAATTAAAAACAGATTTATTGGGACGCCTGGGGGGCTCAGTTGGTTAAGCAGCTGCCTTCGGCTCAGGTCATGATTCCAGCGTCCTGGGATCGAGTCCCACATCGGTCTCCTTGCTTGGCAGGGAGCCTGCTTCTCCCTCTGCCTCTGCCTGCCACTTTGTCTGCCTGTGCTCGCTCTCTCTCTCTCTTTCTAACAAATAAATAAATAAAATCTTAAAAAAATATATAAAATTAAAAAAAATAAAAACAGATTTATTATAAAATAAGTCATGGCGGTGAAATGTACAGCATAAGGAATATAGTCAATAAAGATATAGTAATTTTGTGTCATGACAGATGGTAACTATACTCATTACTCAGTATTGTAATGTATATAATTGTCATATCACTGTCACATACTCATGCACTTGAAACTAATATACATCAACTATACTTCAGTTAAAAATTTAAAAAAATCTAAGTAGATTTAAAATAGTGATCTGAGAAAAATTTATAGCCCCAAATATCTGCATCAATAAAAAATGAAAGAGTGAAAATGAATGGCTAAAATTCCCGCGATGGTTAATTTTATGTGTCAACTTGACTATTCTATGCTGTGCTCTAATATTTGGTCAAACATAATTCTGGGTGTCTGTGAGGGAATTTTTTTGGATGAGTTTAGCATTTGAATCGATAGACTGAGTAAAGCATATTGTGCTCTCTAATTTGACTGGCCCCCAACCAATCAGCTGATGACACGAATAAAAGAAAATGGTAACTTTCCTGCAGGTTAGAGAAAACTGCTTAATTGTTGATCTGGAATGTTGGTCTTTTCATGCCTTTAGACTTGAAGTAATTGGTTCTTCTTGGGTCTGGAATCTGCTGGCTTTTTGACTAGAACTCACACCATTGGGTCTCCTGGTTCCTCAGTTTGCTAACTGCAGTTTTGGGATTTCTCAGCCTCCATAGTCATTCAAGCCAATTCCTTATGAAACATTTCTTTGTTTATAAGAAATGGTTCTGTTGGTTGATTGGTTGATTCTGTTTCTCTGGGCAACACTGACTAACATGATTCCCAAAAAACAGCTAGTGAATGAACATCAGAATACATAAAAATGGAGTATAAGAAGGAAATTGTAAAAAGCAGAAATAAGGTAGAAAACAGAAAAAAAGTAGAATTCTATTTCTCTGAAGATACTCTATAAAAGAGAAAAAATAATTAAATTTTTAAAAGGAAGAAAGCTAATAAATAACATAAGTAGGAAATTACCATTGAAAAAATTGAAAAGGATAATAGACAATTTGCACATATATATGTGAAATAAATTTGAAGCATACATTAAATGGTCGATTTATTAGGAATAAAAAAAATTTACCAAAATTCACCCCAATATTAATAAGAACCTTGAGTTTGTCAATTTCCATAGATGTAATGAAAGTTCTGAAAGAGAATTTATCATGTCCATATTATTTAATTGGGATGTTCCATTAAACCATTAGAGATAACATAACTCCATTGCTATATAAATTCTTTTCAGGGGCATCTGCAAGGCTCAGTCAGTTAAGTGTCTGCCTTCAGCTCAGGTTATGATCCCAGGGTCCCGGATCGAGGCCCATGTTGGGCTTTCTGCTCACTGGGGAGCCTGTTTCTCCCTTTCCCTCTGCCTGCGCTTCCCCTGCTTGTGCTCTCTCACTCTCTTTCTGTCGAATAAATAAATAAAATCTTTAAAAATAAATAAATGAATATTCTTTCCAAATATTTTTTTTAGAGCAAGTGTACCATTGGTAGCTAAACTTGAGATTTCACCAAAGGAACATTACATATGAGTCTCTTATGAATATCAGTGAAAAAAAAATCATTGACGAACTAATAGGTGACTTTAACAGCACATAATGAAAACAATATACTGCGTTCAGGTGGATTTTACAACAGGCATGCAAGAATGAGGCAATATTTGGGAATTTATTAATTTAATTTTATTAATAAGTCTAAAGAGAAAGGTCACTATGATTTTTTCCATAGATACTGAGCAAAACTGACAATATTTATTGGCCATTTCTAATAGAAACTCTCAAACTTTGAAAAAACAAGGGTAAGAGCTTCCTGTATTAGGTGGAATTTCTCCCTCACCACTGTCATTTTCTGGTTTTACCTTATATGACAAAAGAGACATGCATCTGTAATTATGGTTACTTATTATCTGAACTTAAATTAGGGAAATTTTCTTGGATTATCCAAGTGGGACCGATGTAATGACAGGAGCACTTATAAGCAAAAGAGAATAGTAGCAGAAGGCAGGGAGCTATGCCACAATAGGCAGTAAAACAGAGTTGAAACATGAGAAGGATTTGGCCCATCATTACTGGCTTGAAGTTTTGACTGTGTTCCTGTGTGGATGTACCTCAATCCTAAAGCCAGTACGTTAATTAGGGGTAATCAGTGGGTAAGCCCTTGGAGACCTTCCACAAAGTCTAGGGAAAAAAGGCAAAGATTCCCATTATCTTAAGTACTACTTAACATTATATTGACGGTATTAGCCAATGCAATTAGATGAGATAAAACTATTAAAAGCACCAAAATAAGACAAACTAAAGCTTTCTCTATTTGCAGATGCTATGATAGCTTAACCAGAAAAAAATAAAACCTAGAGAATCAGTGACAATGCTTATCTCAATAAAATAATTCAACAATATGTCAAAATATAAAATTCAGTCACAAATTGCTAGCATTGGGATGCCTGGATGGCTCAGTTGGTTGGGAATCTGACTCTTGGTTTTAAAGATTTTTTTTTTTTTTTAAGAGAAAGGAGGAAGAGGTCACAAATAGGCAGAGAGAGAGGAGGAAGCAGGCTCTCCCCGGAGCAGAGACCACGAGGCAGAGCTCGATCCCAGGACCCTGGGATCATGACCTGAGCTGAAGGCAGAGGCTTTAACCCACTGAGCCACCCAGGCACCCCAAAGATTTATTTATTTGAGAGAGAGAATGAGAGGGGTGAAGTCAGAGGGAGAAGCAGACTCCCTTCCATGCAGGGAGCCCAACGTGGGACTTGATCCGGGGACTCCAGGATCATGATCTGAGCCCAAGGCAACCATTTAACCAACTGAGCCACCCAGGTGCCCATGACTCTTGGTTTTGACTCAGGTCATGATCTTATGGGTTGTGGGATTGAGCCAAGAGCCCTGTGTGTGGCTCTTTAGGCAACAGGGAGTCAGCCTGAGATTCTCTTCCTCTCCTTCTGTCCCTCCTCCTACTCACACTCTTTTTGGCTCTCTCTCTCAAATAAGTATAAATAAATGGCATTTATATACATAATTAATCACCATTTGGAAGTTATAAAGGATGAAAAAACCTGATTTTCAATAACAGAAATATAAAACATATATGCATAAACTTAATGAGAAATATTCAAAACCTATCTAAAAAGAAGCATAACACACTTTTGAAATTCAAGACACAAAAATAGATTTGAAGAAATGGAAATACATTCTTATTTAATAATAAAAATATCTCAACATGAAAATATAGGTGTGCCTTAAGTTAACATATTAATTTAATTAATAAGATCATAATAATATCATGACTTAGATTATTTGATTTACTATATGGAATAATTTCCAAAATGCAAGCATAACTTGGAAAACTTTGAAAAATAAACTTTTAAAAGAGGCTGATTTTATCAGATAATGAAATATAATACTATGCCTGTAAAATTAAGATGGTGTGATACTGGCACATGAATAGTAAGGTCAGTGAAACAAAATAAAAAGTCCTGAAATGGACTCAATTACCCATAAACGTCTAGGGCATGATAAAGGTACTATATCGAATCATAAGGACAAAGATTTTTTTTTAATAAATGCTTTTGGTGTGTCAGTACAGCTTTTGGAAAAGGAAATAGTTTATCAATTGCTCACATCATAGCTAAGAATAAACTCCAAGAGCATCATAAATTTAAATGTTAAAAAGTTAATTCCTCCATAAACTGAATATAAAGAAAAACTTTCTATGACTAAAATGTAATTAGACAAGAGTGACTTATTGGACCACATAAATATTAAAGAAAAAAAATCCTTCTCTTTCTTTTTTTTCTTAAAGAATATTCACAATGAACTGGAGAATTAAAAACAAAAACTGATCAAATTAATCTATAAACACAATATTTTACTATATAGCTTCAGTCTTTTTTTTTTTAATAGCTTCAGTCTTGAGTGGGATTTATAACAATAGAAATACAAAAGAATCCTGGATAAAAATAAGTTATTTTGTGGTTGTATGGGTAAAGGTATTTTGAAACTATTTTAGATTATAGATTGAACAAATGAAAAATTATGTCCATGTTCTTGAGAAACAGGGTTCTCACTGTGGAAGAAGAAACAAATATGGTATGGGTTAAAATAGCACCCAGTGAAAATGGGCTGGTGTCAGATATATTGGTGCATGGACATGATTTCGAATGTATGCATATTTGTGTATATACATGTGTCTACACATGTATACACACATGTACACATATGCACATGTGTACATATATACTGTCCACATGTTTGCATGGATATGTACAGATATATGCATATATTTCCTAGCTCTGATCTTGAAAGAGACTAGAAGCACAAATACCTGGTAGTAAAAAGCATATCTAGTGCATGTAGTGCCCAGATCATGGTGTTTAATATCATGTTCCACTAAAGTAATCCTCAGAAAGTAATTGATTTCAAAGTTAGAGTAATTAATTGATGAAGTATAAATTGTGGAAAATACAAAAGAATGCTGATAATGAATAGATATAGTTAAGTAAATACATAAATAGGAAAAAGGGAGAGCTCTTGCCTTACAGTAAATTGCCGAGTGACATGGCTTATGGAGAAAGTACTGTAGTTGGCAAAATTATCAATTTTGCAACAATCATAGTAGAGATTATTGCAAGCAATAATCAACAATTCATGCTAAATGTTGTGGTATATTGAGATAAGGGACAGATTATATGTGTCTTAGGGTGTCTTCCTATAGATTGGTTACTCATTGTAAAGGGAAAGTAAATAACTATCGTTTGGAGAAACTGGACAACACTTCATTGTAAAGGGAAAGTAAATAACTACACATTGGAGACACTGGACAACACTTTGACCAAGTGCCCAAATAAATATCACCAATGAAGAGCAGATATACACATTGCATGCTGTCAAACATGGAACCCAGCAAAGAATATAATATTAATTATGAAGCATTCTAGTCAGGAATACATAATCTGATTCCAATCATCAGGAAACATCAGATAAACTCAAAATAAGTACCATTCTGCTAAGTATAAATGAACAATTTTCTTACAAAAATATCAATGCCATAAAAGGTAAAGAAAGGCTTTGAAAATGTTCAAAATAAAGGAGACAAAAAGAATGTAAAAACTAAATTCAATAGGTATTGTATTGAAACTTAGTGTATATAGTATTGAAGGAAAGAAATATTGTAAATAAATCTTTGGGTCAATTCATAAAATTAGAATAACAGATAAAATTATTGTGCCGGTATTGTTTACTGAAGGTGATAGATCTACTATGTACTACTGTACTTGTAAAAAAAAAAAAGTCCTTATTCTGGGGCGCTTGGGTGGCTCAGTGGGTTAAGCCTCTGCCTTTGGCTCAGGTCATGATCTTGGGGGCCTGGGATCGAGCCCCGCATGGGGCTCTCTGCTCAGCGGGAGGCTGCTTCCCCCCTCTCTCTGCCTGGCTCTTTGCTACTTGTGATCTCTCTCTGTCAAATAAATAGATGAAGTCTTTAAAAAAAAAAGTCCTTATTCTAAAGAAATATAAATTGAAGTGTTTAGAAATAAGGGGTCATTATATAAACAACTTACTTCAGATGGTTCTGAAAAAATAACATGCATATAATATATATTATTATAAATTTATAATATATAAATATACATTCATTATACACATACACACACACACACATACATAGAAACACATCCATAATGTGTACTTATATATACACACAGACACACACAAAAGCACATAGTATTTTGGTGAGGGTTTATACCTCATATATTTTAAAGGCTTAAATCTTATCCATGAGGCCAAAACACCTACAGCCTAGAGGGAAGGAGGGAGGATGGAGGAAGGAAAGACAGAGTAAGCATAACACGAAGAAGAATGACACTTAGTCTGTCCAGTCTGGGAGAGATGATGCACAGGTAAAGTGCACACACTCTGACCCCTTGGAAGGAAGTAGGGATGACATTTCTTTGTCATGTATATGGCTGTGCAAATCTGGAGTATCTGAAATGCAAAATGGTATCTCAATGGTGCTGCTCTGGGAGTTTTCTCTGTAGTCTAAGAAACGTTGCTGAATTCTTGGGCTGTCAGGAGTTCAGAAATATCTTCCTGAGACATTCCAGTTTTTCCTTTACAATTACATATATAACAATTGTTAAGTAGCCCAACAGACTAAGATGTCTACTGTGTAGTATAGACTAAAGTATCCATCTGTGAAATGGGTCCTCTAGAGGATGTGGCTGGTACTTCAGAGCAGATGATTGGAAAGATGGCCTCAGGTGAATTTGTGTATCAAAACACTTACATGTGGTGATCTTAGAGTAGTTGGACTTCTTACATTGAGCTCAGGGTTTCCAGAGAGAATGTTCCAAGGGTCAGGCAGTGGAAACTACCTGTCTCTTAAGACCTGTGCATAAAATGGTACAGTGCCACTTCTGCTCCATTCTTTTAGTCAAACTAGTTATACAAACCAGCCCAGATTCAAGGAAAGGAAACTCCATATCTCAATAGAAGTGAAGAATTTGTGCTCATCTTTCATCAACTACACATGTTTGTTTACTGAATATTAGAAATTCTATATCTCTGGTCTCTCAAATTTATTTACTCCCCTTATCATTGCCAACTTCGTTCTTATTTAAACTTTTATGACATATCAGTTAAGTCATTGTATTCAGAATGACCTTGCTGCATCTATCCAATAGTTGCTCATTACTAGTAGAGAAATATTCTAATTTTTAGCAAATAATACCACTCCTTCTAGGATCTTGCTTCTGCCTCACTCCTTAGTTACATAGTTTTGCTATTTCTTGATTTGCCATCTGCCCTAAACATTTACTTAACCTATAGACCAGAAAAAAAAAAAAAAAAAGATTAGTTAGAATTTTAGGAGGACAATAATTTTCTTTAACTTCTTATTTATACTCACCTTCCAAGATTTCGTTCTAGTTTGACTCTTGTGTGAAGCCTTTACTAAAAACTCCCAATTATTTATTTATTTATTTGACAGACAAAGATCACAAGTAGGCAGAGAGGCAGGCAGAGAGAGAGGAGGAAGCAGGCTCCCTCTTGAGCAGAGAGCCTCTGGGGCTTGATCCCAGAACCCTGGGATCATGACCCAAGCTGAAGGCAGAGGCTTTAACCCACTGAGCCACCCAGGTGCCCCCAAAACTCCCAATTTTAAGGTAAGTATGATTACTCCTTTGTTTGTATCCTATTTTCATTGTAAATATTTCTAGCATCATATTATCTTTGCATTTATCCTTATATAAGTATATTAATCTTTAAGATCATTGAAAGGGTTTGCTATGTTACTATGTTTTAGTCATATTTACAATCCTGCCTCAGTAGAGCTTCCTTTGTTAATGCCTAAGAATTATTAAGTAAATAAATATGTAAAGAAAAATGACCAATATGTCCCCCCTTTAAGCTGAGTCAAGCAGATTTTCAGGAAGCAAACCTAAGTGAAGGAGAAAAAGGGGTAAATAATAATACACACAAAAAAAAGAATGAAAACTTCAAGATAAAGTATAAGACTTGGGCTAAAATATTGATTTCAGAATGTGAGAATGAATAGTATCTTAAATGTCTTACTGAATAATTTTCTCTGGCAAGAACTAATTTAAATGAATCACTTTTTGCTCTGCTTGAGTTACTAACATAATTCCAGTTATGCAGATACAGATGAATGTGTCTTTGTATTCTTTGTAAACAATAAAATGACCCAAGTTAATCTAACTGCTCATTACATTTTGGTAGCAGATGTCAAGCACTTCCATTCTAAGAAGTTTAGGTAAAAGGTGATATAAATTGTGCAGTATATCTCTGGAATGAACAAAATTGTAACAAAGCTTTAAGGATGACTGGAACCAAGAACCTGAAAATGACCAGGTTCTTTTCTTTCCTCTAAATCTTTGCAGGTTGTCCCATTTTCTCTGGCTACCTTCTCTGTCAGGTAGGAAATAAGACCACCACAAGATCCCAGGTTTCACCCGATTATATCACCACCTAACTCTAAGATAATAGAGTTGTTTTTTTTTTTCTTTCTCTCCAATGCTAAATTCAAAGATCCTTTAAACCTTTAAACAGATACAATTTAAGACACATGAACATTGCAAGATTTAATCAATAGTATTGCATGGAGCACTGGGTGTGGTCCATAAACAATGAATCTTGGAACACTGAAAAAAATTAACAAATTAAATTAAACTAAAAAAATAGTAATTTGGGGGTGTGAGTAAGGATTAAGTGTGCTGTTTTGTCCAGCTTAGTTCAGGTGGTGACTTTGAACCATTAATAATGGAAAGAAAAGCAAAGCTCTATAGAAAGATGACAGTTATTGGAATTATGTAGCTGAAATAGGGGAAGAAAAATTTCCACAAAAATGAATGGTATTACTGAAAGACAATGGTGGTACACACCATGTATTTTGTATCTGCTAGGAAATTACTTTGGCTGTTAACAACAAAGACATAAAATAACAATAACTTCAAAAACTAGGATTTCCTGCCTCTCCTTTATTACAAAATTATACCCTAGCATCACATTGTCATTTTGCAGTGACCTCATGGACTTAGGCTTCTTTGTCTTTCTTCTCTGTCATCTTTATTCTGTGGTTGCATATGCAAACTCTCTGGGCTCACAAGATGATTGCTGGAGCTCCAATAGCGATGTATTCAATCCATTTAGGATGAAAGGAGAAATTACCAAGCATAAGAAGGAATTTTCTATTAGAGACACATTTAAGAGCTCACAGAAGTCTTATCCGATCCTAGAATTTTTTATTTTTTTATTTTATTTTATTCTTTTTTTTTGCTGGGCCAATTGCCATCTCCTAAAAATTTCAGAAATGCATAATAAAAGGAACAACATAAGAGTGGATATTGGGTGAGCAATTAGCAATATCTGCCACATCTCAATTTCTCTGACAAGAGTCAGCATAGGCCTTAAATCATAAATATCTCGAGAAGTAAGAAATTCATTACAAGTAAAATTTAAATTTGTTTGAAATAAGCCACATATTAAGCTATAAATCCAGAATTTTTATTATTCTAAAATATATCATGGTCTGAGCTTCTCCCAAGCCCATACTTCTTCTGTTTCTTAGATTAAGTAAATAAAATCAACATTTTCTATTATTGGCAAATTGTCAGTAGACCATGATCATGAACATGTGTGTGTATGCAAGCAAAGCTAAACATCAAGAAAGCTATAGATAAACTTGATTTTTTAATATTATTCATTCAACACTTTTTATGAAGACAGATACAAGACAGATACAAACCACCCTGCAATTCCTATATTTTTCTCTTCTAATTAAGAAAAAAAGCCTACATGAAACATTGACTGTATTTTATGCCAACAAGTATGTTTTTGTTTTAGCATTTACTTTTGTGTCCTTTCAGAGACACAAAATTTCTGTTTATAAACCTTTCCAAATGTCTTGCAAATACCAACTTGGAAATGGAATTTGAAGATATCAATAAGAAAGAGATTTTGTATATGTCATATTCTTTGAGACCAAATGGTTAAAAATAAATATTTTTTATCCAAAGGAGTCCCGTTTTTAAGGTATTTTCTTGTTGGTAATATCACTGACTTTAAAAGTTTTAAGTTATGGGATCAGCTATTTCAGGAATTTTCATTTCTGAAGAATGTTCCAAGATCTTTTGAGATGTCTAACCCCCAGAAGACTCATCATTCTGGCTATTTAGTCACTCAAACTACAGTGATTAATTTGTCAAATACCTAGACAGAATGAAGTGATGTGGAGGTCTTCAAGTTGTAGGCTATAATCGTATATTTTGCAAACAACCACAGCTCATAAAAGTACATTTCCTGGCAGAAATGTTGTGACTTAGAGCCAATGCATTCTACTACAGGGAATGGGGAGGGATCCCTATGGCTTATCCTTTGATGAGTAAATTGGTACCAATTCCAGGGAAACAATCGGCATGGATGCTTACAAAAATGAGTGAAAAAGTCACTTGCCAGACTTTCACATAACCAAAGGAACTTACTTAGGTTCAGAATTTTTCCCCAGTGGATTAACAGAATGGTCTTCAGATTAAACTCTAGCAAAAAAGAATCTGGGAGACCTGTGTGAAACCTTGTTAAACAATATTAATGTATTTCTGGGGATGGTGTGTGGTGTGTGTGTGTGTGTGTGTGTGTGTGTGTGTGTGTGTGTGTGTGAGAGAGAGAGAGAGAGAGAGAGACAGAGAGAGAAGAGTTTTGAACACCAATCGTGATGACTTGTTGAAATAGAAGCAGCACCAGATATGATTCTCAACTAGAGTTATGGGTGAAGACATGAGCAGTGTAGCAAAAATACACTGGGTAAGATAAGTAAGAAAACTCTGCCTTTCCCACTCAATGCAGCTAGAAGACCTGGAAAAAATGCTTGGAAAAACTATTTGAGAACTGTGAAAAGCAAATAATAGACAGAAGATTGGAGGAGAGTAAAATTCAAAATCATATCACACTAGTGGTGGATTTGACTTTTCTTTCCTTTCCATATTCTTAGGACTAGATTGAACACGACTGGAAACCCAGAAATGAGAATTGATGCTGAGGGAGAAAGCTCCAACAGACCTCCTATAGTTCTGATGTGAAGATTTGGAAAGGAGTCTCCTAACATTCAAAAAGAGTATGGGAAGTCCATCATTGTTTTTCTTTTATGTTTTCTCTTCTTTTTGTCTCAACCACCAAGCATTCCCATGGTGTTGCTATCACGGGGAACTGTAAGAGCCTTTAACTGTGAAAGAGAGAAAATTTCCTCCTCATTCAAAGAGCTGTGATGCTAAAAGTGTGGTGCATAGCCATGTTTTGTTTTTTTGGTCCGCTCCTACCCCACCCCTTGCCACTTGCTTATCCCATAGTTGTGGGAAGTACACAGCAGGGCAAGGTTAAAAAAAAAAAAATCCCCATCTTTCTGCCCAGAGAAAAGAGGAACCAAAAGAGGAGCCCAGGGTAGCAGAAAGTATCAGGGAGATTGTGGAGAGGGAGTAGTTTGGGACAGTGACCCCCTTGATTTGTTTATGAGCTTTTGTACTTACTCCTGTTTTGTGTATTCATGGACCTGATCCTAAACAACACATCATAGATGTTGAGAACTGAACTTAAAAAAGACCACTGCCTAGGTCACAGATTGTATACTCAGTACTACATATGTGTGACTGATCTGAAAAACATTGTGGACACAGACTTCATCCTACAGAAAGTAGTTGAAATTGTGCTCTGAACCTAACTGGGCCAATTGCCTGCTAAGACAAATATATCAACATTATCCATAGAATTTAGATAAGATCCAGTATCTCATAACATAATATTCAAAATATCTGGGGATTTAATGCAATTTACTCAACAAAATATGAATAAGGAAAACCTCATTTCACTTGAGAAAAGGCATTCAACAGAGGCCAAAACTGAGATGACAAAGATATTGAAATTATTTGGCACAGACATTAAAGCAACTATTATAAAAATATCCCAGTGAGCATGGTGAACCTCATGGAATGAACGGAAAGGTAGAAATACCATCAAAGAAATACAAAGTACAGGAAGCCTATGGAAATATTTGAATTGAACTATATGGTAACCAGAATAAAAATTCCTGGTTGGGCTCAATAGCTGAATGCAAATGTCCAATGAAAGAGTCAGTGAACTGAAAGTATATTTAGAAATTATCTAATCTGAAAAAAAAAGAGGAAAGAAATATTAAAAATCAGAAGGGCCTCAGAGACCTTTAAGACAGTACCAAAAGTTCTAAGAACATGTCAACATAATTTGAGAAAGAATTATGTAGTGAATTAAAAAAAAAAAAAAAGCTGGGAACTTCCAAAATGTAGTTAAAGGTATAAATCCACAGATTCAAGAAGTTCGGTGAGTCCAAAAAAGATAAACACCCATGCCTGGTATTAACCAGGTTAATACCAGGTTAATACCAGGCATGGGTAAATTGCTGAAAATTGAAGACAAGAAAAATATTTGAAAGCAGACAGAGAAAAACGGCACATTATTTATAAGGGAAAATGATAGGAATGGCTGTGGTTTCTCATTGGAAACTATGGAAGCAGGAGTAAATGGACTAACATTTGTAAAGTACTGAAAGAAAGTAACTATCAACGGCAGAATTCTATATCCAGAGGCAATATCTTTCAGGAATTAAAAAACAAAGTAAAGGTGCTCCCAAATGAAGAAAATCTTAGAGAATTTGTTGTTAAAAGATATGATTTCAAGTAATTGTGAAAGTAAATTTTACAGACAGAAAGGAAAGCAACCAAAGTAAGTTTGGAACATCAGAAATGAAAAGAGCAACTGAAATGGTAAACATACAGATTAATATAATGGACTATTATTTCCTTTTACAGTTCTTTGTTACATGTGTTATGGCTGAGAGAAAAACCCTTAAAATTTTCATGCAATTCAATTACATAAATGTAATATGTAATGTAAGGAAACTGTAATTGGTAGGATAAAGGGATCTCTATTGTGGTAAGTGTTATGTATTTTAGTTGAGTGTCAAAAAAGGATTCCAAACAGATTAAAAAGCTAAAGTTATATTGTGATCCCAAGAACAACCATTAACACAAATATACACATATAGTCAAGAAGCCATTAAGTACACTAAAAAGGTTCAAATAACCCAAAAGCAGATAGGAAGGAATAACGAAGGAATGAAATTCGAAGGAAAGAGAGAGAGTAGGACTTTCAGAATGGCAGACTAAGGGCCTCAACAAATCCTTTATTTAAATGAAATGGTAAATCAGATAAATTTATAAAAAAAACTCATCCATTTAAAGCATCTAAAATGGACCAAAGTCATGCAAAAACTGTAAAATATTTCGTCAAGACGTTATACTGAATCTCGGTAAGAATAGTGGAAGCCTGTGGTGTTTTGGTTAGGCATCGCTCCTCATCTCTATAGCACAGAGGCAAGACCAAGGTAATGAAATGGTGTTGACTTCATCTGGGGAAGAATGCTGTCAATGCCATGATCTGTGTTATTGTCAAAACAAATAGAAATGTCAAACTTTATAGTAAAATATTGCTACCAGAAGAGAGTAATCCAGAGGGTGTCACTCTACCTCTGTAGGTGTCAAAATGTCTACTTTTGGCCCTGTGGTTGCAGACAAGCCAATCAGCTTGCTAACTAGACTTCTGGATGTCCAGTTATTTGTCTATTAATGGTAAATTTTCTTGCCTGAGATGTCCTATCTCCATTCTTTTTCTCATATTTTTTACTCAATTCCCCTTGGGATTCCTTCTGTAACTCTTGCTTTTATGTTTCCACACAGTAGATTGTTTATGATAGGATGTATTTCAGGAAATGCAATGACTGGCAAGCTACTGTACTAGATGTTGTAGGGGAAGAACGGAGGTAAGGATAGTGACTTTTGAAAACAGAGAGATGAGGGTTTGAAATCCAGCTTCACCATTTATGAGTTATGTGACCTTTTATTTGCCTAAGCCTCATCTATCTTATCCATAAAATGGGAATAATGTCTACTTCACAGGGTTGTGAGAATTAAATAGATAATGTGTGCATAATGAATGGCACAATTCTTAATACATAAGTAGTAACTGACATCATAATGAAGTATAGAGGATGCATTTCAAGGCTCTGATATAATGGGTATGTTAAAGTGCTTCCTTATTTACTGGTTCTTTTCAATTTCTTATGCCTTTCCCTAGTGGTAAGATTATAAACTCCTCATTTGTGATTACACTATGTGTAAGTAATCTGCATCTTTACATATTACTTCCTCAAAGCATGTGAGGTTTAGCAGTGAACACACTCTCTATGCACCAAATGAATTCATAAAGGAAGTAGTCACATCCTTCGATAGGCCAAGTCTTTTAAATGCTGATTTGTCTGAATAACTGATTCAGATTGTGCTTGTGTGTATGTACATGTCCACACATAATCCCAAATATGTAGACATGACTGAATATAGTGCACTGAAGACAGGGAGTGTACTTAACACTCTCTCTTTTTAAACAAACTGACTTTAACCCTATTCACAAAATACGCATCCGCACAGCAACTACACAACCATACATACATAATGTGGGATAATCTTATAATCAGAGGATAAGAAGATCATTTTTCTCACAGTACTGTTTCCCTACTTGAAGATAGCACTAAGGCATGGCTCTATAGCTGTGTACAGAAAATGGAACGGAGCCCAGATATGCTCAAGTGTGGAAAGTGGTCCAGATGTCACTGCTACTGCTGGAGAGAAATACTCCAGAGGCTGTCATCTGGGCACTACCACTGCCAAAATTGTTGCCTTGGCCACAGCTGTTGGCTTTCTTGCTGGAACACAATGGAACAAGAAAACCTTTGGAAGTCTTGCCAAAATAGTGGGAGGCAGCTACAAAATGAGTACACACTGGTGTAAAAGTCACTGCTCAATTTGTTTTGTCACAAATCTGCTATAAAATGACTTTGTCTGTAGATCAATTGTAACGCTGTGTTTATATGTATAGACTCTAATTGTTTATAGGCTGCATTGCAGTATCGAAGCCATAATTTCAAAGCTCATAAAGACTTGATCAACAATTGGTTGGGTTTTTTAATGATCTATTTAACGTAATGCTAATCTAAGACAGTCAAGTGTTTCCTACTGGAACTGGACTTTGAGGTACAGATTCAAAAGTGCACTCTCTATTTCTACGCTTCACTAAAATTAATACTTGTTTATGGATAACTTCTTATATTTGTATCTCCTATAGGGCTTAACAAACTGTGTTTCTTATAGTGGATGTTCAGTACATGCTGCGGAGGTGATGAGACCAACATTTAATTGAACTGAATGGAATCTTTTTTTATTTAATTAAATTTATTTTTTTTAATTTAAACATATAATGTAACCCCACCACCCTCTCCCAACCGCCCTCCCCTCAGTTTGTTTTATGACATTGAGTCTCTTTTGGTTTGTCTTCCTCCCAATCCCATCTTGTTTCATTTATACTTTTCCTACCCCCTTAGCCCCCACCCCCGGTGCATCTCCACTTCCTCATATCAGGGAGATCATATGATAGTTGTCCTTCTCTGATTGACTTATTTCACTAAGCATAATACCCTCTAGTTCCATCCATGTCATCGCAAATGGTAAGATTTCATTTCTTTTGATGGCTGCATAGTATTCCATTGTATATATATACCACCTCTTCTTTTTTTTTTTTAATATATATATTTTTTAAAGATTTTATTTATTTATTTGACAGACAGAGATCACAAGCAGGTAGAGAAGCAGGCAGAGAGAGAGGAGGAAGCAGGCTCCCCACTGAGCAGAGAGCCTGATGTGGGGCTCGATCCCAGGACCCTGGGATCATGACCTGAGCCGAAGGCAGAGGCTTTAACCCACTGAGCCACCCAGGCGCCCCATATATACCACCTCTTCTTTATCCATTCATCTGTTGATGGACATCTAGGTTCTTTCCATAACTTGGCTATTGTGCTGCTATAAACATTCGGGTACACGTGCCCCTTCGGATCACTACGTTCGTATCTTTAGGGTAAATACCCAGTAGTGCAATTGCTGGGTCATAAGGTAGCTCTATTTTCAATTTTTTGAGGAATCTCCATGCTGTTTTCCAGAGTGGTTGCACCAGCTTGCATTCCCACCAATAGTGTAGGAGGGTTCCCCTTTCTCCACATCCTCGCCAGTATCTGTCATTTCCTGTCTTGTTCATTTTAGCCATTCTGACTGGTATGAGGTGGTATCTCATTGTGGTTTTGATTTGTATTTCCCTAATGCCCAGTGATGTGGAGCACTTTTTCATGTGTCTGTTGGCCATCTGGATGTCTTCTTTGCAGAAATGTCTGTTCATGTCCTCTGCCCATTTCTTGATTGGATTATTTGCTCTTTGGGCTTTGAGTTTGCTAAGCTCTTTATAGATTTTGGATACTAGCCCTTTATCTGATATGTCATTAGCAAATATCTTCTCCCATTCTGTCAGTTGTCTTTTGGTTTTGTTGACTGTTTCCTTTGCTGTGCAAAAGCTTTTGATCTTGATGAAGTCCCAATAGTTCATTTTTTCCATTGCTTCCCTTGCCTTTGGCGTTGTTCCTAGGAAGAAGTTGCTGTGGTTGAGGTCGAAGAGGTTGCTGCCTGTGTTCTCCTCAAGGATTTTGATGGATTCCTTTCTCACGTTGAGGTCCTTCATCCATTTTTTTTTTAAAGATTTTATTTATTTATTTGTGTGAGAGAGAGAGAGAGAGCGAGCACAGGCAGACAGAGTGGCAGGCAGAGGCAGAGGGAGAAGCAGGCTCCCCGCCGAGCAAGGAGCCGGATGTGGGACTCGATCCCAGGACGCTGGGATCATGACCTGAGCCGAAGGCAGCTGCTTAACCAACTGAGCCACTCAGGCGTCCCTCCTTCATCCATTTTGAGTCTATTTTCGTGTGTGGTGTAAGGAAATGGTCCAATTTCATTTTTCTGCATGCAGCTGTCCAATTTTCCCAACACCATTTGTTGAAGAGGCTGTCTTTTTTCCATTGGGTATTCTTTCCTGCTTTGCCGAAGATTAGTTGACCATAGAGTTGAGGGTCTATTTCTGGGCTCTCTATTCTGTTCCATTGATCTATGTGTCTGTTTTTGTGCCAGTACCATACTGTCTTGATGATGACAGCTTTGTAGTAGAGCTTGAAGTCTGGAATTGTGATGCCACCAACTTTGGCTTTCTTTTTCAATATTCCTTTGGCTATTTGAGGTCTTTTCTGGTTCCATATAAATTTTAGGATTATTTGTTCCATTTCTTTGAAAAAATTGGATGGGATTTTGATAGGCATTGCATTAAATGTGTAGATAGCTTTAGGTAGCATAGACATTTTCACAATGTTTATTCTTCCAATCCATGAGCATGGCATATTTTTCCATTTCTTTGTGGCTCCTCAATTTCTTTCATGAGTACTTTATAGTTTTCTGGGTATAGATTCTTTGCTTCTTTGGTTAGGTTTATTCCTAGGTATCTTATGGTTTGGGGTGTAATTGTAAATGGGATTGACTCCTTAATTTCTCTTTCTTCTGTCTTGTTGTTGGTGTAAAGAAATGCAACAGATTTCTGTGCATTGATTTTATATCCTGACACTTTACTGAATTCCTGTACAAGCTCTAGCAGTTTTGGAGTGGAGCCTTT